>PVJI01001956.1:0-159184 GCA_004026765.1 Micronycteris hirsuta | reverse complement strand
GTTCCATCCATGCTGTTGCAAAGGGTATAAGCTCCTTCTTCCTTTCTGCTGCGTAGAATTCCATTGTGTAAATGTACCATAGTTTCTTGATCCACTCATTTGTAGATGGGCACTTAGGTTGTTTCCAGCACTTGGCTATTGTGAATTGTGCTGCTATGAACATTGGAGTGCATAGGTTCTTTTGAATTGGTTTTTCAGGGTTCTTAAGGTATAATCCCAGTAGTGGAATTGCTGGGTTGAAAGGCAGTTCCATTTTCATTTTTCTGAGGAAGTTCCATACTGTTTTCCACAGTGGATGCACCAGTCTGCATTCCCACCAACAGTGCAGTAGGGTTCCCTTTTCTCCACATCCCCTCCAACACTTATCTGTTGCTCTGTTGATGATGGCCATTCTGACCGGTGTGAGGTGATATCTCATTGTGGTTTTAATTTGCATCTCTCTGATGGCTAATGGTGTTGAGCATCTTTTCATATGTCTCTGGGCCCTCTGTATGTCCTCTTTCGAGGAGTGTCTGTTCATGTCTTTTGCCCATTTTTTAATTGGGTTTTTTGTCTTCCTGGAGTGGAGTCACATGAGTTCTTTATATATTTTGGGGATCAAACCCTTGTCTGAGGTATCATTGGCAAATATGTTTTCCCATATGGTTGGTTCTCTTTTTATTTTAATACTATTTTCTTTAGCCCCACAGAAACTCTTTATTTTGATAAGGTCCCATTTGTTTATTCTTTCCTTTATGCCCCTATCTCTAGGGTACATATCAGTGAAGATGTCGCTGCATGGAATGTCTGAGATTTTCCTACTGATGTTTTCCTTTAGAGCTTTTATGGTGTCACAACTTATATTTAAGTCTTTCATCCACCTTGAATTTATTTTTGTGTATGGTGTAAGTTGGTGCTCAAGTTTCATTTTTTTGCATGTAGCCATCCAGATTTCCCAACACCATTTGTTGAAGAGGCTATTTTTATTCCATTTCATGCTTCTGCCCCCTTTGTTGAAGTTTAATTGCCCATAGAGACTTGGGTTTATTTCTGGGTTCTCTATTCTGTTCCATTGGTCTATCTGTCTGTTTTTTTTGCTAGTACCAAGCTGTTTTGATTACAGTGGCCTTGTAATACAGTTTGATATCAGGAATTGTGATCCCTCCTACTTTGCTCTTCTTTCTCAAAATTGCAGCTGATATTCAGGGTCATTTATGGTTCCATATAAATTTTCCAAGTGTTTGTTCTGTATCTGTGAAATATGCCATTGCTACTTTGATAGGGATTGCATTGAACCTATAAATTGCTTTGGGTAGTATGGACATTTTGATGATGTTGATTCTTCCAATCCATGAGCATGGTATATGTTTCCATTTGTTTGTGTCTTCCATGATTTCTCTCTTCAGTGTTGTATAGTTTTCTGAGTACAGGTCTTTTACCTCCTTAGTTAGGTTTATTCCCAGATACTTTATTTATTTATTTGTTTTGTTGCTATATCAGCTGGAATTCTTATGGGAACTCTCTTGTAGGTAAATAACTGCTTTTCTCTTGCTGCTTTTAAAATTCTCTCTTTTTTTTTAAATTTAACCTCTTGTATTTTAATTATGATGTATCCTGGAGTGGACTTCTTTGCATCCATCTTCTTTGGGACTCTCAGTGCTTCCTGGACTTGCACATCTATCTCCTTCACCAAATTAGGGAAGTTTTCTGTCATTATTTTTTTAAACAGATTTCCAATTTGTTGCTCTTTCTCTTCTCCTTCCAGCACCCCTTTGATGTGAATGTTGGAATGCTTAAAGTTGTCCCAGAGGCTTCTTACACTTTCCTCATTTTTTTGAATTCTTTTTTCTTCTTCTTGTTTTGATTGCTTGTTTTTTGCTTCCTTATTTCCAAATCACTGATTTGATTCTCGGCTTCATCCACTCTACTGTTGTTTCCCTGCCAATTGTTCTTATTTCAATTAGTGTACTTTCACTTCTGACTGGATCTTTTTTATGCTGTTGAGGTCCTCACTAAGTTCCTTGAGCATCCTTATAACCAATATTTCGAACTCTGCATCTGATAGATTGCTTATCATCATTTAGTTTAGTTCTTTTTCTGGAGTTTTGATCTGTTTTTTCATTTGGGCCATGATTCTTTGACTTCTCACTTTGGCAGTCTCCTTCTGTTTTTTCTATGTATTAAGTAGAGCTGCTATGACTCCCTGTCTTGGTGGTGTGGCCTAATGTAGTGGGTATTCTGCAGGTTCCAGTGGCACAGCCTCCCCTATCACCCAAGCTGGGTATTTGAGATGTGCCCTTCATGTGGGCTGAGTACACCCTTCTTTTGTAGTTGAGCTTTAATTGCTATTGCCAGATCAATGGGAGAAATTTACCCAGACCAGTTAGAAGAAAGGACTGGTTGACCACCAACCACCAACCTCTGCCCTCTGTGGAGTATCAGCTATGTGGGGGTGGGATAGTGGTGTTCCAATGTGGTCTGTAGCTATTTACTGGGGGCACAGGCTCTGGGGTTTCCTGGGTGGTGCAGTGAGTGGTTTCCCCAACTGTGTTCTGCCCAGGACCACCCTGCATGAGCTATAAAGTGCTACTTGTGCTTAGCTTGGATATTCCCAGGCAAATCCAAGCTGTGAATCTAGTCTGGCTGCTGCTAGTGCCAGGCCTGGGGTCACTAAGCAAGAAGTATGGGGGCTAGGTGTTGCAGATTCTGGCCAGCAGAATCTGTGTTGGCCATGGCTGAATGCGTAAATAATCTCACACACAGACAGGCAGGACTAGAGACAATTCGGGACCATGCAACTCCTCCCTTATTGTCTGGGAGAGAGCCTCAAGCTTTGGGTCCAGGGGTTTTTATTGATGATCTAGGGCACAGAGCATCAGAATGGCCTCCATTAACTATGCATAAATTGTAGGTTCAGGTTAGGTGGTAGATGGACCAGGAAGGTACATCAAAAGGAGAGATATGCAAATGGAAGGGCACACAGAACTGTAAACACTGGCTGGGATGAGCACAGGCATGCATTAGCATAGGTCCTTTGATCCAGGGAGAGCAAGGTTTTTTAGCAAGAGCAAGGTTTTATTTTAAATCTAAGGAACATGTCAGCCTGATTTCCCCACAGGAAATTCTGCTTCCACGAACATGGGTCCATGCATGCCGGCTTTATGTTCCATGGGAGACTTTGCTCCCTGACATGTGAAAACACAAGGGCTACAATTCCCCACTGCGGATATATGAATTTCCCTTAGCTAGGGGCTCACTGAGGCTGGCTGTTGATTGTTTAAGAGGATATAGGAAGTTCTGAAGCATGAGCCAAGACTAGCCATTTGTATGGAAAAGTCATGGTTAACAGGTTGGGCCTGTAAGTTGAGTGGGACTGAGTCTCAAGGGATCTCCAGGTTGGGGTAAGCAAGTTAGGCAGACTGATGGAATCTCAGATATGTCTACTGCCTGTGGTCTTTAAGGGTTTCTGGGGGGAGGGCTAGAAGAAGGATAATGGCCTCTGCATGCCTTTCTGTCTAATAGAAAGCTGTCCCACAGCTCCTGCCTTGATGCCAGATACTTCGGTTCCTCCCCGCATACCACTGCATGCCTTTTAAGTGGCTAGCCTGGTGCTGGAGGTCAGAGGGAATGAATCTGAGTAAGTCCATGTGTGGGGGAATTGCTTGGGTCTCCAGAAGTTTCTTCCAGTGACCAAATCTCTGCAGGTTTTTGCAGCCAGAAATTTGGGGGACTTCTTTTTGTCGCATTGGAACCCTGCACTGGGGGGTCTGGTATGGGGCTAGGACTCCTCCCTCCAGAAATACCCCTCCCAAATTTTTATCCACCACATGTGGATGTGGGACCAGTCCATTACACATCTCCACCCCTCCTACCAGTCTGGATGGACGTAGTTTCTTTAATTCTGTTGTTGTCAAACTTCCAGTTCAACTCAATTTCTGATGGTTATGAGGGATGGTTGCTCTGTATTTTAGTTGTAATTTTGATGTGGTTGTGCGAGGAGGTGAGTCATGTGTACCTATGCCGCTGTCTTGCCTGGAAGTCCACCATTATTAAATTTAAATTTTTAATATACAAAAACCTATTGATGCTTTTTCTCTGTGGTTTCTTCTTTCATTTTTAAGTGAAGTCTACTCTTTATAGTTAAGAAGTTTAATGTATATTAAAACCCATTTACTTCTAATGTTTAATAAATTGTTTTTTTAGAAAAACTATTTAAGTCATATTTCTTCAGAATTATTTTGGTACATAGTAAATGCTACAAGAGTTACTTATCCCATGTAATATAATCATTCAGGAGATGCAGAGTCATGATTGTTTTTCACTGAGATGATTGATGAAGGTTCTTCGGAGGAATCAGGATTTGAGCTTCTTTAAGATAGAAAGGAACTGGTTGACTATAAGAGGATAGTGAAGAAATGGGGACATCTAGAAAAATAATAATCACCTTACCTGTATTATTTCTATATATAAAGGAATCTTGGGGGGATACAGAGATAAGTGATAAGTAACTTCTTCCCTAAAGCAGCTTACTTGTATGTATACAGGTACCAATAATGTATATATGATAATAAAAGCAGTTACGTTCATTATTGTTGGAGAAGATTATTGTCATATCATGGAGAGGATATGACAGATGGTTGTCCTAAAAACTGGGCCTAGAGAATTGGAGGCTCCTCACTCCCTCCTCTGTCTTTGTAATATGTGTTTGGCCCACTATTCCCACAATGAGAGCCACATTCAAGGGCACAACCTTGAGAGAGCAATGTGTGGTTGAGACCATCTGAATGATATATGAGGCTGAACACAGATAAGGTCAGTCTCTACATAAACTTTTAAGATTTTGGCAGGTGTGTGAGGAGACCTGCATGTTTTGCAGCCACCTAAGATAAGCCTTGTTAAGTACTGTAAATTCCTTTGCTTATTAAATCTGCCACCTGCAATCTGGAGTGATCTGCCTCTTTCTTCAGGCTCTCCTTGTATGGGGGTCAGTTTCAGATTTCACCAAGAAGCTCCCATGTTTCTGACCAAAGATGATGAAATTTTTCTGAGAATTAAAAACAGGTTGGCATACATGCGGTAATGTCTTAGCATATTTTGAGAGATAAACTAAGCTTACATATACACGGGGTTTTTGAAATGCTATAATGTACTTGGAATGTTATCCACAGTTCACTGTAGTGAGGTACTGAAGCAATATCATCAGTCTTGATAGACAGGTAAAGACTAAGGAGGCTGAAGAGGAAATACTTACAATGGGAATTAAGATAGAAAGAGTGAGTAGTTGAGGAAGGTGTGGTTGAATAATAGGTCTCAAAAGTTAAAAAGTTAAAAGGAAGAAAAACCTCAAAAAATGTTTTGAACATACACACATACAAAATTAAGTTTCCAACTCAATTAATTTTTACCTATATATCAACCTGTAAGACTATAATCCATACAAAGATGCAGGGTATTTTAAGCAACCCAAAATATATCCTATATCTCTTTCCAGTTAATATCCCTTCCCCAGAATTACCATTATTTGGATTTCCATTACTTTTAAATACTTTGCCTATTGCTGCATTTTACATAAATGGGACCAAACAGTATGTACTTCTTGTGCCTGATTTCTCTCACTATTTTGTGAGCTTCATCCACAACACAATTTTCTTCTTTTTTTTAATTGCTGTGTTGTATTTAATTTTATGGATATTATTACAATTTATTTATCTATTCTGGGTCAGTAGACATTAAAGTTTTTTTAGTTTTGGTTACCACAAATAAGCCTCCTGTAACATTCTTGTATATGTCTTCTGGTGGACATATTTATTTCTCTTAGGTGTATATCTAGGCACTAATTAGTGGGTCATAGTGCATGTAAAATACAACTGTGGTAGATACTGCCAAAATGACTGTACCAATTTTAAACTCCCACCAATCTTGCCAATACTTGGTATTGACAATATTTTTTTAATTTTAGTTATTCTTTGGGTGTTGGTATTATTGTAATGGCAGATTTAATTTTCATTTGACTGATGAATAATAATGTTGAACACCTATCTTTTCGTGTGTATATTGACCATTCTTGTTTGTGAAGTGCCTCTTTAAGTCTGTTGCCTATTTTTTAAAATTGAATTATGTGGGGAGATAGAGTCTATGTACTTTCCCCTATTCCTCCCAATAAACACAACCAAATTTCTGAACATTATATATAAAACAAACACAAAAAGAGTTTGAAAGATGAAGGGAAGGAAGATGAGATAGGGACCTTGAGACCTTGAGACCTTGAGACACAGAGATTAGACCCCTAGGTCATCATTTTGCCTCATATGTTTCAGACTAGATACTATAGAAGCTGGAACCTGGAAATGCCAATAAGTTGCAGATTTTAAAATGACCCAGTAAAATCCTGTTCTCTAAAAGCAGCCTACCAAAACAGAAAACATTTACCAGTAACAGCTTTATTTCAGTCAAACAGCACAGGTAAGCGTTCACTCACCCCTCCCTCACACAAACAAATATATACACTGGCAAACGCTGACTGGGAAGACTAGACTTTATCCATGTAAGACTATAACAAGGTACAAGAAACCCTACCACTCCCACCCTCTACCAAGCAAGATGGTATCATAAAAGGCCTAGTGGAAGCTGAGACTTTTATACCCACTATGCAGTGAAGAGGCACCTCACAACCCTGTGAGTAAGTGGAGACCATGTGGGAGCCTAGACTTACACTCCCATCAATCAAGCAACGTCCCCTTGCCCTCTTCAGTGACGGGGTATCAGAGGAAGATATGTGAAAAGTCAGGACATTCATTGCCACTCAGCTATAAAAAAAAGAAACATTACGTCTTATGGTTTCAGTGAAGGCCATGCAAGAACAGTAAGAAGAATGGTACTTCATTTATACTGCATTTAGCATTTACCTATACAGTGACCTTGACCATGTTTTTAAATTCTTCATGTGGATTTCAGTTACTGTCTCATGGTGTCTTAGTTTAGGCTGCTATAGCTGATTACCACAAATTTGTGGCTTATGAACAATAGAAATTTATTTCTCACAATTCTGGAGGCTGGAAGTCTGAGATCAGAGTGCCGGCATTGTCGAGTTTTGGTGAATACCCCTTCCTGGTTTGCAGACAGCCATCTTTGCTTCGCGTCCTCACATTGCAGAAGTAGAATGGAAGCTAGCTTCCTGTGGCCTCCTCTTGTAAGGACACTAATTCTATTAATGAGGGCTTCACTATCATGGCTCATTATCTCCCAAAGGTCCCATTTCTAAATATCATTATATTGAGAATTAGATTTCAACATATGAATTTGGGAGGAACACGAGCATGTAGTCCACAACATGTATCATTTCATTTCAGCCTGAAGGTGTCCCTTTAGGATTTTTGTAAGGCAGATCTGCCATTAACAAATTAGTTTTGTTAATCTCTCAGTTTTTAAAATCTGGAAATGTTTCATTTTTCCTCCATTTTTGGTGAACAGTTTTACCAAATATGAAAGTCTTTGTTGATTTTTTTCCTTTTAAGACTTTTAATATGCCACCTCACCTCTGTGGTTTCTGGTGAAAAACCAGATGTTACTGAAAATCTTTTGTGCATATGAGTCACTCTCTCACTGCTTTCAGGATTCTTTCTTTATATTTTACAGTGAAACTATGATGTGTCTATGTGTGGATTTCTTTGTGTTTATTTTATGTAGTTTGCTGATCTTCTTGGATATATGTTTTTTCATTAAATATGGGAAGTTTTCAGCCAGTATTTCTTTAAATATTTCCTGCCTGCTCAAATTATCATCGAACCCCTTTAGTGAATATTTCTTTTCAATTAATGTACTTTTCTAGTTCATAATTTTTATTTACTTTTATTTCTTTATTGAAATTTGATATATATATTTTTAAATTTTAAATTACTTTATTGTTGTTCAATTACAGTTGCCTGCATCCTCTCCCCTCCCCTCCCCCACCCCCTCCAAACCCACTGTATTTGATATACATTGATTTTTATTTATATCAATCAATATGATCTATGATTTTTATTTCTTTATTGATATTTTATATTTTGTGAGACATCATTCTCATACTTTCCTTTAATTCTTTATACATGATTTCATTTAGAGTACTGTGCTGGAATCACAGTCATTTTTAAAGTTATAATGCTGTTTTTACATCTTATTACTCGTAAGAAAAGAATTGGGAATGGTTTTTACCTCAATAGAATTTCTTATTTCTTGGATGTGAAGATGATAGTGAAGTAAGTGGATCTTTCTTGCACTTCTTCCCAGAGCCAAACTGGAAATAAAGCTAAGGAAATGTTGATCCTGAATTAGCACTAAAGACTGTCTGAAGAGGAGACTTTACCAATGATGATGAAAACCACCTTGAGACAGGTAGGAAAGGTGGGGTCGTAAAAGGCACTGGCCTCTGCCACAGGTGGTGGGCAAATGTTGTGGAGGAATAATATGGCTGTGGGAGGTTCCCCCTGAGAGGAGTGAAGCTTCAACCCCAGACTAGGCTCCTCAGCACACAGCAGCAGAGCCAGGATCAACCACCCACATAGCATCCAGCAGTGAAAGGTGGCGGGGTTTCTATCTGCGGGAGAGATGGAGTCTGCTGAAAACAAAGCCACTTTTTTAAGGTGCCAAAGCATAAGATTTTAATTTGCAGCCATTCATCCTGGGCTTCATCAAAGGGAGGGCTGTAGGGACTGGAGTCACCTCAGGAGAGTCTGGAGTGGGAGGCATCGGGGAGAGATGTAGGGGAGTGGCTGCTGGATCACTGTGCTGGGTCATCACCCCTATGATATCTCAGCAGCCATTTTTTCTTGACAGGAGCAAGCCCCTCCCAAAGAAATTAATCTGGGGAAGGGCAATAACCCCACCCTGCGTCTTAAGCCTTGATGAGGAGACAGCAATATAGGAAGACTTAGGAGCCTCAGAGTCTGGCTTTGGAACATGGCCATTCCACCACTTTCCCAGGAAATGGACTGGTACTTCTCCATACAGGAGAGCTGATAGAAATGCCTGACAGAAACACCCTCCTGGTGTCTGGCAGACCCAAACACTGGGCTCTGGAGCCAGTCTAGAGCCCTCCTGAGGCCAGGAAAATAATCTTGAACAGACACAAACATGTGACTCGGGGGTGGGAGAACTCACCCATCATCTTCCCTGAAGTCTGAACAGCACCTTTACCTCACAGGAGATCCAGGGAACCCATCCTCCCAATTTTGCCAGAAGTTCTTTCAGAAACAGGCTTTTCAGTGACTAAGACTGATAGCTGGCCAGAAGGCAGAGGCAGGTGGAGGCAGATCCTACAGTACCTTGGGACCTTTGCTGACCCACTCCTGGGTCCTGTGCTGGTAAAAGCCAGCCTTGGAGTACATCTCAGCCTCTCCTCTGTGCAGCCAAGTCTAGCAGAGACAGCCACAACTATGGATATCTTATAGCTTCAAACTGGTTGCTGATGGCTGGACATGGATAACATGCGTCATTGACTTGTACAAGCTTCACACAACATCGGAGCGGTATCCAAAGGGAGATCCTAGCAGACAGGTACTAAATTCTACTGAGATGAGTTTCACACTGTTCTTTTTCATGATTTTCTTTATTTTTTATATTTTTCATAGATTTTTTTCTATTTTTGCTGTTTTTCTATTTTTTCTTTCATATCTCATCTTTCTCTTTCCTTTTCATGCTGTGTTTTTTCTTCTCTTTTCATTTTCTTATTTTTATTCTCTCTTTTTCCTTCTTTCCCACTTTTTCTTTCTATTCTTTATTCTTATGTTTTCTCTTCCTTCTACTTCTCATATTCTTTTTTCTTTCCCTTTCTTCTCATATTCTTTTACTTTTATTATTCTTTTTTAGTTTCTCATTTCTTGTTTTTTGTTTTGTTCTTACTGTTGGATTTTTTTGTTTTCTTTTTGTGTTGTTTTGTTTCATTTTGTTGTGTCAGCATGTGTACAACAGCTTAAATGATGTTGTTGGTGGTGAGCCTCTCAGCCAGCCAGCCTGTGGAGAGATTCCACCCACAAATAGGCCAACAGCAATCAAGACCCAATTACAAAAGGAGAACCCACAAAACTTAACACACAAGGGACATTACTAGAGCATCCAGCTCAGGAGATCAAGGATACTGCCACACTGAGTCCCACAGGACACCTACTGTGTAAGTCCACTCCATGAACTCTGGGAGTCATAGCAGTTCTATATAATACATAGAAACAAACAAAAAGAAATAGCTACAAAGGGGATACAAATAGCTCCCAAATGAAAGAAAAGGAGGAAATCTCCAAAACAAAAAAGAGCTAAATAAAGTGGAGGCAAACAATTCATCAGGTATGTAGTTCAAAGTAATGGTGATAAGGATGCTCAAGGACCTTAATGGGAACTACAAGAAACTTAGTGGGAACTATATCAGCATGAAAAAGCACATAGAAACCATGAACAAGAACCAGTCAGAAGTGAAGAATACAACATCTGAATGAAAAATACACTAGAAGGAAAGAAAAGTAGGCTTGATGAAGCAAAGGACTGAATTGGTGATTTGGGTAGTAGGTAAAAAAGAAAGCACCCAACTGGAGGGACAAAAAGAAAAAAGACTTAAAAAGAATGAGGTAGTTTAAGGAACTTTGGGATAACAAGAAACATAACAGTATCCACATAATAGTAGTAGTAGAAGAAAAAGAAAGTGAGCAAGAGTTAGAAAACCTGTTTGAAGAAATAATGGCAGAAATGTTCCCTGATTTGGTGAAGGAAAAAGTCACACAAGTTCAGGAAACACAGAGAGTCCCAGTGAAGATGAACTCAAAAGAGACCCACACAAGGCACATCATAATTAAAATGGCAAATTTTAAAGACAAAGAGACAATCTTAAATGTAGCAGGAGAGAAATTGATAGTTACCTACAAGGGAGCTTCCATATAACCGTCAGCTGATTTCTCAACAAAATCACTTCAGACTAGAAGGAAATGACATGAAGTATTCAAAGTAGTGAAAAGCAAGAAACTGCAACCAAGAATACTCTATCCAGCAAGTCTATCATTTAAAATTGAAAGAAAAATAAAGATCTTCCCAAATTGAAAAAAAAGAAGTTCATTACCAACTGACCAGCATTGCAAGAAATGTTAAGGGATTGTGTGAAGAAGAAACAAAGTGAGAGAGAGAAAGAAAAAAAAAAAAAGACATAGGTATAAATTTTTTTTTAGGCATTTTATTCTTTTTGAAGCAATTGTGCATGGGATTGTTTTCTTAATTTCCCTTTCTGATAGTTCATTTTTGGCATATAAAAATGCAACTGATTTCTGGGCATTAATTTTGTATCCTGTTACTTTACTGAGTTCATTTATCAGTTCTAGTAATTTCTTGGGGGAATCTTTAGGGTTCTCCAGGTACAGTATCATGCCATCTGCAAATAAAGACAGTTTTATTTCTTTCTACTTCATCAGAATAAATTTAACCAAGGATGTGAAAGACCTGTACTCAGAAAATTATAAGACACTGAAGAAAGAAATTGAAGAAGATACAAATAAATGGAAGCACATGCCGTGTTCATGGATAGGAAGAATTAACATTATTAAAATGTCCATACTACCAAAAACAATCTATAGATTCAATGCAATTCTTCTCAAGACACCAAGTATTTCACGTATTTCACAGAACTAGAACAAATATTTCAAAAATGTAAATGGACCCACAAAAGGCCCTTCACAGGAACAACAATCCTGAGAAAAAAGAACAAAGTTTGAGGAATCACGTTACCTAATATCAAACTGTAATATAAGACCATAGTCATCCAAACAGCATGGTACTGGCATAAAAACAGACACATAGATCAATGGAACAGAATGGGAAGCCCAGAAATAAACACGTACATTTATGGTCAATTAATATATGATAGAGGAAGCAAGCACATAGAATGGGTTAAAGATAGTTTATTCAATAAATGGTGTTGGGAAAATTGGACAGATATGTGCAGAAAAAAGAAACTAGACCACCTTCTTATACCACACACAAGAATGAATTCAAAATGGATCAAAGCCTTAAATGTTAGGCCCCAAACCATAAAAATCCTAAAAGAAAACATAGGCAGTAAAATCTTAGAAATTGCTCATAACAGTATTTTACTTGATATGTCTCTTCAATCAAGGGAAACAAAATAAAAAATAAACAAATGGGATTACATCAAGCTAAAAAGGTTTTTTTTCACAGCAAAGGAAACCATCAACAAATAAAAAGACAACTCAGGTAATGGGTGAATGTATTCATCTGGTAAGGGGCTAATATTCAAAATTTTTAAAGAACTTATAAAATTCAACACCAAAATAGCAAACAATCTAATTTAAAAATGGTCAGAGGACCTGAATAGACACCTCTCCAAAAAAGACATACAGATGGCCAATAGCATATGAAAAGATTCTCAACATCACTAATCATCAGAAGAAGGCAAATTACAACCACAATGAGATAATACCTCACACTGGTCAAAATGGCTATCATCAATAGATCAACAAACAACAAATGTTGGTAAGGTTGTGCAGAAGGGGGAACACTTTTCCACTGTTGGTGGGAATGCAGATTGATGCAACCACTGTGGAAAGCAGTATGAAGATACCTCGAAAAATTAAAAATATTATCTGCCTTTTGACCCAGCAATCCCACTTCTGGGAATATATCTTAAGAAGCCCAAAACACTATTTTGAAAGAACATAAGCACCTCTATGTTCATTGCAACATTATTTACAATTGCCAATATTTGGAAGCAGCCTACATCTCCATCAATAGATGAGTGAATCTAAGAACTATGAGACATTTACACAATGGAATACTACTCAGCTGTATAAAAGAAGAAAATTTTACTCTTTGCAACAGCATGGATGGACATGGAGAGCATTATACTAGGTTAAATAAGCCAGTCAGAGAAAGACAAATACCCTATGATCTCACTTGTATGTGGAATCTAGTGAACAAACTGAATTAACAAGCAAAATAGAGACAAACTCATAGAGAACAAACTGACATCTCTGGGATAGGTGTTAGGGAGTGGAAGGATTGTGCAAAAAGGGAAAACCATGTCCACTCATGGATGTGGACAACAGTTTGGCGATTGCAGTGTGGAGAGGTGTAAGGGGAATAAATGGTAATGGTAGAAATACAATTTTTAAAAAAGAGCAAAAGAAGATTATACAACATGACCAAGAGGGATTTATCTTGGGGAGAGGGATGCAAAGTTGGTACAATATTCACAAATTAATCAATGTGATAAATCAGTAAGCAAAATGAAAGATAAAAACCAGAAAAAGCATTTGATGAAATTTTTCACCCGTTTATAAGAAAAACTTTCAGCAAGGTTGGGATAGAGAGATCATACCTCAACACAATAAAGGCCATATATAAAAAACCTATAATCAACATCATACTCAATGGGAAAAAATAAAATTGTTTCCTTAAGATCAGGAACGAGACAGGGATTTTTACTTTCACCACTCTCATTCAACATAGTATTGCAAGTTCTAGCCACTGAGATTAGACAAGAATAAGAAATAAAAGGCACCCAAATTATAAAGAAAGAACTGTAAAACTGTCATTTGCAGATGACATGATATTATACATGGAAAACACTACAGACTCCACCAAAAACTACTAGACCTAATAAATTAATTTGGCAAAAGAGCAGAATACAAAATCAATACTGAGAAATCAATGGCATTTTTATACACCAATAAGAAAACAATCCCATTTACTATTGCAACAGAAAAAAAATAAGGTACTTAGGAATAAATTTAACCAAGGAGGTAAAAGATCTATACTAGAAAAACTACAGGACACTGAAGGAAGAAATTGAGGAAGATACAAATAAGTGGAAGTATATACCATGTTCATGGATTAGAATTAACATCATTAAAATGTCCACACTATCCAATGCAATCTATAGATTCAATATATTTCTTATTAAAATGCTGATGGCATATGTCACAGATCTAGAACAGATATTCCAAAAATGTATATGGAACCAAAAAAGACCCCAATTAGCTTCAGCTACCTTGTGAAAGAACAAAGTTGGAGGTATCATAATACCTGAAATCAAACTATACCACCAGGCCGCTGTAATCGAAACAGCCTGGCACTGGCATAGGAGCAGGTATATAGATCAATGGTAAAGAACAGAAAGCCAGAAATAAACCCATATCTTTTCGGTTAATTAATATTTGACAAAGGAGGTATTACCATACAATGGAGTAAAGACAGTCTATTGAATAAATGGGTTGGGAGAACTGGGCTGGTACATGAAAAATAAATGAACCTAGACCACCAACTTACACTATGCACAAGAATAAATCAAAATGAGTGAATTACTTACATGCAATTTGCAAACCCATAAAAAATCCTAGAAGAAAACATAGGCAGTAAAATTTATATATCTCGCATAGAAATATTTTTGCAGATATATCTCCTAGGGCAAAGGAAACAAAGGAGAAAATAAACAAATGGGACTACATCAAATTAAAAATCTTCTGCCCAGCTAAAGAAACCATCATCAAAATGAAAAGAGAACAAACTATAAGAGAACATGTTTGTCAATGAAAGGTTTAAGTTCCAAAATATGTAAAAAACTTATATGACTCAACATCAGGAAAACAAACAATACAATTAAAATATGGGTAAAAGACCATAATAGACACTTCTCCAAAGAGAACACACAGATAGCCCATGGACACATGCAAAAATGCTCAACATCACTAATCATCAGAGGATTGCAAATTAAAATCACAATGCAAATTAAAACCAGATATCACCTTACACCTGTCAGAATGAAAATCATCAATAAATCAACAAATAACAAGGGCTGGCGAGGTTGTGGAGAGAAGGGAAACTTACCGCGCTGTTGGTAGGAATGCAGACTGGTGCAACCACTGTGGAAAACAGTATGGAGTTTCCTCAAAATATTAAAAATGGAACTTCCTTTTGACCAGGAATTCCACTTCTGGGAATATATCCTAAGAATCCTTAAACACCAATTCAAAAGAATATATGCACTCCTATATTCATAGCAGCATTATTTACAACAACCAAGATCTGGAAACAGCCTAAGTGCACATCAGAAGAAGAGTGGATAAAAAACTGTGGTACATTTACATATGAATATACTACACAGCAGTAAAAAAAAAAAAAGAGGGCACTCTTACTATTAGTGACAGCATGGATGGACCTGGAGAATATTATGCTAAGTGAAATAAATCAATCCATAAAAAACAAATACCCTATAATCTCACTTCTATGTGGAATCTAATAAACAAAAACTAATGAGCAAAATATTGGGGTAGAAACAAAAATATCCATACATGGAAAAGACTTACAGCTGTCAGAGGGAATGAGTAGGGAGAGAATGGAGGAGAGAAAGTGAAGGAATTAGCCAAAGAACATATATGCATGATCCATTAAGGGAATTCATATTTCCATGGGTGGAGAAGTGTAGCCCTGAGCTTTCACGCGTGTCAAAGAGCAAGGTCTCTCGTGTGATAAGAACAAGTCGGCATGCATGGACCCATGTTTGTGGAAATAGAATTCCCTGTGGGGGAATCAGGCTAACATATTTCTTAGAAAATCTTGCTGCCACTGAAATCTCTCCCCTCCCTGGACTTATGGTAATGCCTGCCTGGGCTCTTCCTGGCAGTGTTTATGGTTCTGTGTGCCCTTTCAATTGCATATCCCTCCTTTTGTTGTAACTTCCTCAATTCTACTGCCTGGCTTGAACTCACGTTCTTTGCATAATTAATGAAGACCATTCTGATGTGAATGTACTCTGAGACAGCTAATAAAAGCCAGGGTAAGCTACGGGGGAGGCCTTTTCCCAGAAGATAAGGGGAGGGTCACATGGTCCCGGATTTTCTTTTCCTGCGTGTTTTTGTGTGAGATTCATTCATGCGTTCAGTCACAGTCACCACGGATTTTGCTGGCCAAAATCTGCAACATCAATCCATGGACATAAACAACAGTATGGGGATTGGAATGGGGAGCTGGGTGCAGGTTATTAAAGGGGGAAAAAGTGAGGACAACTGTAATAGCATAAATAATAAAGTGTAATTCAAAAAAGAATCTATAGTTTTAAGGTGAGAAAGAAATTTAGCGGATTTTATGATAAAAGACTAGCTTTAATTTTATTCTAGGCTTCAATATTTACCATCTATAAATGAATAATAATGCATATCCCTCCAGTGACGTGCTGTTACCTAAACCCATTGTTTTCTTATATTCATGTATCATAGCATTGTATCCGTGGATATGCCAATCATGCAGTTTAGAGAGTTTTGGTACGTTTCAAGCTTGGCAGATATATATTAAATAATTTTAAAGATTTCTGAATCTTTATAAAAAAGAACTTCTTGTTTTTCAACACAGCAGCAGTGCTACTAATTGGTTCAGAAGCTAGGCATCTACTCCTAATACCTCTTCATTCACAACACACCCTTTCTCCTTCTCAGGGATGGCTTCCAGCACTAGAGGTGATAGAGTCATAAAATCAGTTTCCTTTCCCTTTGGGAACTGACTTTCCTCTGCTTCATTACCCAGGGTGATAGCTCTCCTGTGGGTAGAGGCTGAAATTTAAATAGGGGGATGGTTTTTCTTAAAGGAATATGGGGAAGAAAGACTGCCAACACCTAGAGTTATAGGAATCCTGGTGCGGTTTGGAGATGGAGCTGCAACCACCTGTGCCAGTAGAGAATTTTGTTTCCTCTGAGGCAGAGGCTGAGGAAAAAGTTATGAGAGGGGAAGGTAATTTTTTATAGGGATTTATTAGTGACAAAGGAGAAAAAAGAAGGCTATTTCCCAAAATGTGTCCATTGTGTGTGGAGCGGATGATTGTATAGGTGTGTGTGAAATGGAGACTGGTTAATGATCTTACTCCAGGAAAGATAAGCCCAGCTATGCTTCTCTGAGGAAAGTATTTGCCCCAAGTCAATGCGCCACCCTGGTCTGCTAGGCTAAGTGTAATTCTCAGAGAAATTCTCTGGATAAAGATCATTACCATAACTGGTTAAGGCAGAATATGAGACACCGTCCAAAGATGCTAATCATTAAAACTAACAATGACAGAAGTGCAGTAGAATTGAAATTTCACTTTCAAATGAATTGTTCATGTTAAAATATGCTGTGAACTAGTAGTGAATGAACACTGCTTTTCAGGGTCTCAGCAGAAGGAAGACATTCTGGGGAAGCTGGTGTGATGCCAATAGGTACGCAGCTGGGTTGGAATTCAAAGGAGAGAAACAGAAATCAAAAACACCGAGTGAGGAGGGCTTTCTTTCTATTTAAAGTAGTCCAGAGAGAGGAGTTTATAAGGTGAAAGTAATTTGTGTCTGGTTTTTTTTTTAATTTTTCACCTTAATGTGTAAATACCATTGAATTTGTAATTTTAATGATAGTACTAAGTATCATTTTAAATTTCTACTTGAGTTGTTTAGGAGGTGGATTATAGGGATTCAGATGCCAAGAGAAAAATGTTTTAGAAACTTAGCCTAACTCTGTGTAGATCAGTGTTTTTACTTAATTTTACTCATTATGAATAAACTAGTTTGATATCTATTATGTACATACATAACAGGACATAAAAGACTGGGAATGGTTAGTAACACTCCCGAAAGAAAAGTTAATTAAAATTTCTTTCAAGTAAGCAGGTAAGGTTTCAGAGCCTCTGTATGAATGATTTGACAGCTACAGAATAGCAAGCAGATATGTTTAGGAAAACTATACGGTGAATAGACCTAAGGTTAGCTAGACAAGGAAGTTCAAAATTAAGGGGCAAGAAATTTTTAACAATGTTTCAGAGCAAGTGTTAATAAGTAACAGATTTATGGAAGACCTGAAAATTTTCATTTCAGCACTCGAGTTCAGTTAGAAAATAAAATATTCCAAGTGTCAGTGAAGATGTTATCATGAAGTTTCATGGGCTTTCCACTCCATCCTATTCTCCAGCTCCTCATGCTTCCCATCTGGGTACAAGGTAACTATTCATTTTTTTCTCTCAAATGCATTAGGCTGGGAATCAATGGTGGATATATACCAGGTTGTAGTGTTTTTACTTTTATAAAGTTAGGTGACCAGAACATTATTTTTGACTCTGCATGTCAATTACATAGCTATCCAAGTTGTTGACAACTAGTTAGTAAATCATTTAAGTTGAGCATAATTAAAAGAGTGACTTAATGAACAGAGAATGAAATAAAGGTAATTAGCACTTCTGCAATGAACCAAAGAAGCTCAAACTACAGAGGAGACTGCAAACGTGCTTGAAGCAAATGAGCTTTTTGCCAGTTATTAGTAGTTAACTTTGCATAATTTTTGGCAGCCTATTTACTTACATTCTCCACGTGTTCTTGCATGCGTCAACTTTTTAACCAAAGTTTTAATTATGCTAAGGATTTATTTTTAATTCCCTGTTTGATAATCAAAATCTGTACTATCTTTGAGTTTGGCTTGAATGCTTACTTTGTCTCTTTAGATTGTTTTTTATTCTTGGCTTTTAGCAGGTCTTGTAAGTTTTTTGTTGAAATCCAGATACAATATAGTAGGTAACAGGAAATAAGCTTTAGCATGGGTTTTATGTTAATCTGGCTGGGAGTTGGGTTGCATTTACTGTTTACCGTAGATCTAGGTGTCAAAAGCTTCACATTCTTGTAGTTTCTTTGGGTCTCCCCTGTTATTTCTGAATTTCCCTAAAACTCATTTAGAGTTTGAGTCTTGCAACGATTTCAGCTGTAATCCACAGTCATTACATTGGAGCCCTATTGATGTGGTGGTAAAGAACTGGGGAGGAGAAATATTTTAAATTTTTATGGTTAAATCTCACTCTTGTAGTGAACCTGTGTCCCTTGGCTGTGACCTTCACAAGTTTTTTAGCTTTGTTTTTCTCCTTTCTCCACTTAGATCAGGCAGAAAAGCTAAAGAGAACTGGAATTGGGTCCTTGTCCTTTCTCTTACACGGAATAAGGCTCTGGTAAAGTACAGGGTCCAACACAAACAACACCCCTTTTTTATTACAAAATCATAAGCATGTAATTCTGTAATATAACAATATCATACTTAAGCACACCATATGGCATTTTAGATGAAATGTTCAAAGTAAAACTATAAATTATTACAGCTATATTTATTATCTTACTAACCACATTCAAAGCAAGCCTTACTTCTGCCGGACCCTGTATTTTTCCTTGAGTGGAGATCTCTTTAAGACAAATGCACTGGATTTGTTTTTAAATGTTTATGTTACAGGTGGAAACAGGCATCTTGCAGTATCTAAAGGAAAAGAATTTCCTGAGACCCGCATGGAGGATGTGGCTCTGTGGTTTGGTTTACTGATGAGATAAATTAGGTGGGTTCCCTTCCTGACTTCCCAATGTTCATCTCTGTCCATCTCGCCATGGAAAAGGTCCAATTGATAGGGGACTCAAGAATGGGAAAATTTTAGTTTGAGGTAAATAGTTATAAGCCTAGTAAGTACTGCATATGTTAAAGCTTTTGTTTCAGAAACTACAGATAAAGCCTATCCTGGCTCCTGGCAGAAACAGCCGACCTGAGGCACTGCTAAAGGCTTCCACCTGGGGACAAGTGGTGGTGTTATAGAGCAGAGGGTGCAGGGGACATCCAATGATGCCCCAACCCTGCTCCACAGGTCCGTTATGCTCGCTGCCAATGGAAAGATATCTCTCAATGCCAGAGACTTGTGAAAAGGAAAAGAATTATTTATTTACATGTTATACAGGCCTGGAATAATGACTTAAGGCCTTCTTTAAAATACTAGAGTTCTCTAGAATACCTACAAACATCCGCAGTCCTTCCTTCCCCCTCTTTTCCCAGTCCAGGGTACCGTAGGAGAAGAAGTAGAAGCGTGATACAGGCAGACCCTCAGTTCCAACACCATCCACTGTGTCGCCACCGCAATCCCCAGTTAATCCAAAACCATGTGGCACCTTCTCATGTCCCACCAGCAAGAGTCCATGCACCCCTTTTCTTCCAGGCAAAGTCTCTGCTGCTTCCTAGGCCGCGTGGCCAAGAAAGGCACCCAAAGCCACGTGGTCCTGCCTCTGTCTCTCAGGCTGAGGGGTCCCCACTCCTCAGCCGTGTGGTCCAAGAGCGAGATATGGCTGCTGTGTCTGGGTTTAAATCCCCCGCGCTGACCTTCCTTTGCAGCTCCACCTCCGACTCTTCCTTCAATTGGCTACGCCTGCCAGCACTTCATATCCTTCCAGCTTTCTGGGCTGCCAGGTTAGCTGTGGGCAGGGGTGACCCCATGGCCCAGAGCCAACCATCTCCAAGTTTTCACGCAGGCACTGTGTCTAGGGGGAGTTGCCTCTCGGCTACATCCTGGGTGGAAATCTCCTCCATCCCTCGGGCTCAAAGCATGGCCCTGCTCCAGGAGTCCTATACCCCACCCAGTTCAGACCTGTGGGGATGAGGACATTCCATACATATATTTCCAATATTTCCTGGGTACCTTGAGTTCTGGACCCCACTACAAATCTTTGTTTGGGCCCATTTCTTGGCTGCACCCTGTAACAGTGGCATCCGGGCCATTGTGTTCCAGGAAGAGACAGATGACCACCCATCCCTGGGAGCAGCTAACTGCCCAGGGTGAGAATACTGCAGTTTTTTAATCTAATTTTCCCTGAATTTCAAAACCCCTCACTGTACTTTGTTCTCTGTTATAAAAGTCTGGCCTGGAAAGAGCATGTAAGATGTTCCGTTAGGGTGTGAACTCACCATCTTCTCAGGTCAACGACCATCTGAATAAAGTGCCCATAAAGATTCAATCTCTGTATCTGCTTATTGGGTTTGGCAGTGACAGGCAGCCCAGACGCCGGTGTCTTTTCCAGTTTCATATTCTTGTCTTCAGTAGGGCCACGATGAAGGCTGCGGCTCAGAGTTTGCGCTCCACATCAGAGTATAGTCAGCCCAGCACCCAGCTGGTTTAGCATGTGTTTCCAGGGCACCATGCGAGTGCAGATCACAAGCAAGAGAGACAGCTTCTTCGTTTCCCTGGGGTTATAACCAGGAGTTTGGATTTGGGTCAGAACAAGCTCCTTTTTTCAAAATGACCAATGAGCTTCCCAAGCTTCTGTGGGCTTCAGATGGGCCCACCTCCCAACTAATACCTTCTTTCCCCAGGCTAGACTGACAGGCCTTTTGGTCAAGTACCTCCCCTGTGCCATTTTGACTTCTACTGCACCTGTGCCTGCCTTTCCCTGCTCCCACCTGGTAATCTGGTACCAGAGCGGGGAAGGCAGGAGTGTTAATCCTCTTGGCAGAGAAATGCTGCCGTCCCTTGGAGTGTGAAGATGCAGCTTCCTGGCTAGCAAGCAAAGAGGTTTATGCTTCCCAGTTTATTAAACTCAATGTCTAGGTCTCTTTTGCTCTCCTTTCTCAATATCTAGCTAACCACCAACAGTAAGTTACTTTACCCTATCCTTGCCAAAGATATGAGGTGATTTTTTTCTTGGCTCTTTACCGTGAGAACCTGGTGGGGTTCTGTTGATAAAACCTATGGAATTCTGGCTTCTCCCTAAGACCAGAGGCCTCAGAGTTTGTTACCCTCAAGCTAGTTCACACTTAGCTTTCAGAAATCAATCAAGTTTAGCATTACTCACCTTATGGTTATTAATTTATGTTTCAATTTAAAAAACTTTTTTTATTGTTGTTCAGTTAAAGTTGTCCCCATTTTTCCATTACTCTCCCCTGCTCTACCCTCCCCCCACCACCCGTCGTCTTTGTCCATGGGTCTTTTATACATGTTCCTTGACTTGATGCTTCCCCTTGTTTTCCCCTGTTATCCCTCTCCCCGATCCCCTCTGGTCAGGGTCAGTGCGTTCTTTTTTCCATGTATCCGGTTATCTTTTGCTTGTTTGTTTGTTTTGTTGTTTATGTTCTACTCATAGGTGAGATCATGTGGTATTTGTCTTCACTGCCTGGCTTATTTCACTTAGCATAATGCTCTCTAGTTCCATCTATACTGTTGCAAAGGGTAGGAGTTCCTTCTTTTTTTCTGCTGTATTATATTCCATTGTGTAAATGGAATATTGTATAATATTCCTATATTCCACAGTGGCTGTACCAGTCTGCATTCCCGCCAACAATGTACTAAAGTTCCTTTTTCTCTACAACCTCTTCAGCATTTGTTGTTTGTTGATTTGTTTATGATGACCATTCTCACCAGTGTGAAGTGGTGCCTCATTGTGGTTTTAATTTGCACATGTCTGATAGCTAGTGATGTTGAGCATCCTTTCATATGTCTCTGGGCCCTCTGTATTTATACTCAATAAATATTTATTGATAAGGTAGTATCTGGCAGAAACACTTTTAGAAACTATGTATCAGTAATGAAAAAATAGAGACTTTATTATTAAGGGGTAAAGACAGGCAAATAAAAAGACAATTATAAAACAGTTACATGCTATTATAAGTCCACGGTAGTATAAAAGTACATTTCTCTTAATTCACTCAGGGTTTTATTTTTAGATTCTTCACACAGGATAAAACACAAAAACAAGGAGACAGCTGTATTAGTGGAAAATGTGAGAATTTTCTGCAATTTAACAACTCCAGCAGATGTTGTACAAATAACCTGACAGAAGACCCAAGATTCTAGCAATATTTTCACTGATATGTCCCCTAGAGTCAGGGGCATAAAGGAAAGAATAAACACATGGGACTTCATCAAATTAAAAATCTTCTGTATGGCTAAAGAAAACATCAGTGAAATGAAAAGAGAACCAACCGTATGGAAAGATATATCTGCAAATGATACCTCAGACAAGGGTTTGATCTACAAAATATATAAAGAACTCACACGACTCCACCCCAGGAAGACAATCAACCCAATTAAAAAATAGGCAAAGGACCTAATCAACAAAACAAACAAGCAAGCAAAATATAACCAGAGACATTGAAATTAAGGACAAATGGACAGTAACCAGAAGAGAGGCAGTAAGGGATAATGGGGGGGAAAGGGTTGTCAGGAACATGTATAAAGGACACATGGACAAACCAAAGGGAGGTAGGATTGAGGGTGGGAGGTGGGGATGGCTGGGGTGGGGAGGGGGGGAATGGGGACAATTGTACTTGAACAACAATAAATAAAAGAGAGAGGGGGAAAAAAGATCCAAGATTAACTTCCGGCCAAGATGGAGGTGTAGGTAGACACACTGTGCCTCCTCACACAACCAAAAGAGGAAAAAGAACAATTTAAAACCAAAAACAGCCAGAACTGACAGAAAATCGAACTGAGTGGAAATCCTACAACCAAGGAGTTAAAGAAGACATGTTCATCCAGACCGGTAAGCTGGGCAGAGCTGGGCTGAGAGGGCGAGTGGGGAGACAGTTTGTGGAACGGTACCAGCAACACTGCAGCTGCTGAGAGGCCTGCGGTGGGCACGTGTGGCCAAAACTCAGCAGGCTTACTCGGTGAAACCTGTGGCTGGCCCACCTGGACCCAGCGGGGCTAAGAATGGTAGACCAGGTCATCCCTCATTCATGCGCAGATAAACTGGGAGAAAAAGCTGGGGAGCACAGCAGACTGTGCAACCCACCATCTCGGGGAAACAAAGCCTCAAACCACCGATTGAAAACACCTGTAGGGGTTGAGGCAGAATCGGGAGGAACTCCTAGCCTCACAGGAGAGTTCATTGGAGAGACCCACAGGGACTTGGAATTATGCAAGCCTGCCCACCCACCCTGGAGCCAGCAAAGAAGGGCCCAACTTGCTTGTGGGTAAGCAGGGAAAGCGCAGAGAGTTTAGCAAGAGCCATTGTTCTCTCAAGCCCTGCCCCCTCAGGCATCGTCAAAACTCAACGTGTGGGTTACCCCGCCCTGGTGAACACCTAAGGGTCCACCCCTTAATGGAACAGGAGCCAAGGGGAAAAAAATGGCCCAAATGAAAGAACCGATCAAAGCTCCATAAAAAATACAACTAAGTGACAAAAAGATAGCCAACCTATCAGATGCACAGTTCAAAACACTGGTAATCAGGAAGCTCACAGGATTGGCTGAAATTTGGTCACAATTAGATGAACAAATGAAGGATACGCAAAAGGAAATGAGGGGAAATGTGCAGGGAACCAATAGGGATGAGAAGGAAACTGGGACTCAAATCAACAGAGTGGACCAGAAGGAAGAAAAAAACATTCAGCCAGAAAAGAATGAAGAAACAAGAATTCAAAAACATGAGGAGAGGCTTAGGAACCTCCAAGACATCTTTAAACATCCCAACATCCGAGTCATAGGGGTGCCAGAAGGAGAAGAGGAAGACCAAGGGATTAAAAACTTACTTGAACAAATAATGAAGGAGAACTTCCCTAAGCTTGTAAAAGAAATAGACTTCTAGGAAGTTCAGGAAGCTCAGAGAGTCCCAAAGAAGTTGGACCCAAAGAGGAACACACCAAGGCACATCATAGTTACATTACCCAAGATTAAAAATAAGGAGAGAATCTTAGAAGCAGCAAGAGAAAAGGGGACAGTTACCTACAAAGGAATTTCCATAAGACTGTCAGCTGATTTCTCAAAAGAGACCTTGCAGACAAGAAGGGGCTGGAGAGAAGTATTCCAAGTCATGAAAGGCAAGAACCCACATCCAAGAATACTCTATCCAGCAAAACTTTCATTTAGAATGGAAGGGCAGATAAATTGCTTCTCAGATAAGGTCAAGTTCAAGGAGTTCATCATCACCCAGCCTTTATTATATGAAATGTTAAAGGGATTTATATAAGGTATGGAGGGATATCAAAAGGGGAGTGGGAGGGGGAGAGAGGAGGAAAAAGTACAGAGAGTAAGTAGCATAAGCAGTAGGTAGAAAACAAACAGGGGGAGGTTAAGTATAGTATAGGAAATGTAGAAGCCAAAGAATTTATGTGTATGACCCAGGGACAAAAACTAAAGTGTGGGGAATGGGGGGGGGGGTGGGGCGGAGAGGAATAAAGGGGGGAAAATGGGACAACTATAATAGCATAATCAATAAAATATATTTTAAAAAAAAGATCCAAGATTTTTTGCCACAAAATATCGGCGCATATAGCAATAAATATGGAGAAAAGATTCTTCCACCATTCATAGATCAACTGCACTGCAAGGTCATCAAACCTAATATCTCATTCATTACTATCTGTGAAGTGACATTTGAAAATGAAGCCTGCTACAAATGTCTATTTAACATGTTTCTACTTGGCAGTCATGAAGGAAAAGTCTGCCTTAACATTCTAAGTATAAATTTTTTTGAGATTTTTAATCGAATTTATTGGGGTGACACTGGTTAACAAAATTATACAGGTTTCAGGTGCACCGTTCTACAACACATCTTCTATACACTGTATTGTGTGTTCATCACCCCAAGTCAAGTCTTCTTACATCACCATTTAACCCCCTTATACCGTCCTCCACCTCTCCCTACCCTCCTGCCCCGGCAATCAGCACTGTTGTCTGTGTCCATGAGTTTCTTTGTTTTTGCTCAATCCTTCCACCTCAACCTCCCCACTGAACCAGAGCTGTCAGCCTGCTCTCTACCTATGAGCCTCCCCATACTTCCCTTGTTCAGTTTGTTCATTAGATTCTACATATGAGTGAAACTACATGGTATTTGTCTTTCTCTGACTGGCTCATTTTACTTAGCATAATGCTCTCTAGGGATACCCATGCTGTTGCAAAGGGTAGGATTTCCTTCCTTTTTTTTTTTGCATATCAGAAATGCATTTTTATTTTTATTTGAAAACAACTTAAATTTTTAGACAAATGATTTTAGTATATAAATTTGATTTTGTTTTTACACAGAATATACAGATTTCCCTCCTTGATCTTCCATGTGAAAGGTATTACGAGCCTGCAGGGAGATACTTTTTGCATACAGGTGTGTCTCTTACGTGTAGGATGCTGGCAACCAATGGTGCAGTGCTCCCACACATAAATTAGGTCAGTTGACATCACCTACTAAAAAGGGGGTAAGAGAAATATTCTAGTTTATCAGATTCAAGAAGCAAACATAACACAAAAACTGCAAATAACACCAGGTCAGTAGCTTTAGTTAGGACCCTGGAGATTACTCTGGAATACCAACTTCGTGAGGCTATAATGTGCACCATGTTAGAACAGCAAGGAAGAGTCATTACATAGAAAGGCTGGAGTGAGGGGTTTTCACTAAAGCAAATTAATTTCTTGTTAACTGCCTGAACAAAACAAAGCAGGGCATATGGGTGTTAGTATACTAAAGGCATGATATACTAGTTTCTGTGCAGCCTGCTAAAAGTTAGAACCTCCTCACTGGTGCAAATGAATTATTAATAGTCACAGAACGGCTCTTTTTTTTGCCCCCTCTCACTAAATTTCAGGCATGTCTTATTTTAGATGGAGTGTAGCTTTTATCTATTATTTCATCCTGCAAAAACATGGGAAGATGACGTTCACTCTGTGCCAGAGGATGACCAGCGGCCTTGTTTATAAACTGCTCCAGCCCTTGCTTCCTTTCTTCAATAAATTTGTTGTCAAATATTCCATCATCTCCTCTAAAAGGAAGCTGACGCAAAAATACTTTCCCAGGGAGCAGGGGAAGTACAACCTTGCTCTCTCTTTCTAATTCACTTTGCAGCCATTCGAAGTCATTGCATCTTCTTCTAACGGTAGATTCCCTCAGCTTGAAAATAGGTAGATTTGTGTTGACTCTGATCTCACAGGTGGTGAAGTGGCCCCAGGCGACCCCCATCATCTGAGGGTTGCTCACATCAGATCTCAAGGAACTTGCTGGGTGGCCCATAGGCGTCTTTCAGGTTCTGCGGTTTGGTGGTCAGCTGCCAGTGTCCACCACTGTCTCTTCCATTTCACAGTTGCAGCTGCCCCTCCCCCATGGGATCCCTGCTGCCTCCCTGGGCTCCCCCGCTTTCCACAGATGCTCCCCCAGTCTCTGTGGGTTAATGTTCTTCATCACTTTTGGAATATTCTTGGCAATTATCTTTCCCAGTATTTCTTCTGTCTCATTTCCTCTCCTCTTTTTCTGAGACTAATTGCAAGTATATCGGATGTATAAAATAAATAAATTAGATGTATTTTAAATTATATATCT
This sequence comes from Micronycteris hirsuta, assembly GCA_004026765.1. Classification (NCBI taxonomy): domain Eukaryota; kingdom Metazoa; phylum Chordata; class Mammalia; order Chiroptera; family Phyllostomidae; genus Micronycteris; species Micronycteris hirsuta. The sequence goes on along the minus strand of PVJI01001956.1, from coordinate 132,135 downwards.
GAGAATTCCAATATCTGGATTTTTTCTGTCTCTTTCTATTATCTGTTTTTCTATCATGGTTTCCAGCCAGTGTTGACTTTTTATTTATAGTTATTTTTGACTAAATGCTAGATTTTGTATTTGAAATATTGCAGAGATAATTGCAGCTTTGAATGTTTTTTATAGCTTTATTGAGATACAATTCACATAATGTACAATTCACACATTTAAAGTGTGTAATCAGTGGTTTTTTGTATATTAACAGAGTTCATGAAGCCATCAGCAAATCAGAAGTGTATCCAAATGTCACGCTTATTTCTCTCGGCTTCTGACTTTTACTGGATCTTAGTCCTACAAATTCTAATTACTTGGTAGCTCTTTAATGTCTTCAAAACTTTTTAACAATAATTTGTTCAATTTTTTTTCCTTTTCTTAGAAACTACCTAGATCATTGCTAGAATTGAACCTTTTTCTTATTATCCAATTTTATACTATCACCTTTTCATTTCTCATAGCTATATTTCCATAGCTTCTTTGTCAATAAGAGTCTTGTCACCAATGTCCTGAAATTAATGTGCTTTGACCTCAGTTTCTAGAAGTACAGGAAAGCACAGGTTCCCACCCTCACCATATAGCCTTGGATATTTCCTATAAAAATAGGGAAGAGATCCTGGCTTATCTGCTAACTAGAGTTTCTATTTATTTTTCCAGAAGATATAGTCCTCCTAACGAAAGGTAGAAATTTTATTCCCATTCTAGTGTTTTCCCACATTTTCTTGATCCCTCGATATTTGCATAAATACTACAGAATAAGCTTTGGATGTCAGTGGTGGTGAGGCAATCCTGCTTATCTCTTAATTTATGATAATATATTATCTATAATTATATAACATAATCTATAGTTATATCACAGATATGGCATAAGTTGTCAAATGGTATTAGTTATATATCAATAGCCTATTTTTTAGTCTGTTATTTACGTTTCACAGATAATGGTATAAGTTGTCCAATGGCATTAGTTATATATCAATACTCTATTGTTTTAGTCTGTTATTTATTTCACAAGCTTATTGCCTTTACCCAGTTTAATTAGTCTCAAAGCTCAGTACTCTTTGTTACGTTAGTTTGTCTGTTTTGAAACTAAGAAAAATAGTAGTCACTGAATGTGGCACTGTCACCATTTAATTCAGCAGATAATCACTGATGCCTATCATTCGGAGTTTTTTCAATAGCCATGCCTATAATAATATTAGGTTAAACCATATGATATTAATAACATTCAATCATTTTTATCTATAAAATAAGTAATTTTATAAGGTTTAACCTAACGTTAATATACTAGATTAAACCTAGTATAAGTAGGGAAATGTCATTTGAACATTATCAAAGCCAGACTTATAAAGCTTCCAAACACGTATTTTCAATTCACAAGAGGTTTTTTCTTGCTTGACTTTGTAACAACTTTTTGTGACATAAATCCCTGTTTTTGCTGAAATCCTGAGTAGAGCCTTATTCCCGTAAGTTTTGTTGTGGTTGATTTTAGGACTGTACTCACATTTTAGTGCCAAAGCCTTCCCATTCAGCCTCCTCCACCCGTTTTGAATGAGCTCTACAGTATCTCGTTGGAAAAAAACAGTTGAAACTAGAAACCGAGATAAAGTGATGGCTAAACAGTCAAAAATAAATGGCAAAAATTCCTCATCTAAAACACATGGACTTTCTAAGAGTATCTCAGGGAAGAAGCAATTGCTAACAAGAATTTGTCTTTCCCTTCAATGGTAATTAAAATGCAAACCAGCAAATTAAAAAGGGATGAGAGGTTACAATGAACAGAAAAATGACATCAGTCTGACAATCAGAAAGAGGACCAAAAAAAAAAAAAACCTATTATGAACAGAACTAAGGATGCAAATAGTTCATGCCATTAATGTAAGTACAAATTTCCTTAAGGTTATCCATAGTGAATAGGTTAGTTTTTACATCTAAGAACTATCATTGATATTCATAATGATGGCCTTTTGCTAAACTTAAATTGCAATGAAATATGTAAATTGCATTCATAAGGCTATACAAAAAGAGGTAGAGTTTGTATGGTAGTTCCTCTTACTCATGGGGGATACATTCTCAGAACCCCAGTGGATGCCTGAAACCATGAATGGTATTGAACCCTATATATACAGTTTTTTCTTATACATACATATCTACAGTAAAGTTTATTTTATAAATTAGGCATAGCAAGAGACTAACAACAATGACATATTAAAATAGAACAATTAACCATGTACTGTAATAAAAGTTATGTGAATGTGATCACTTCTCAAAACACCCGAGTTCTGAGCGTACACTGTGGCTGTAAGTGTTGCAGTTTGAGGCGTGACAGCAAAACTGGCACAAATTTTTTTCCTTCTTAACAGTTTCATGAATAGAAGATTTATTCTTACCATAGATCTTGGCAATCTCAGCATATGGTATTTTCTTTCCTTATTAAGGTGGGAAGTTACCTTTTACTTAAAGGAAGCGCCTTCTAGTTTTCTTTGGCATGTTAAAATTGCCAGCATCACTACTCTTGTGCTTTGGGGCCATTATTAAGTAAATTAAGGGTTACCTGAACACAAACACTGAGATACCTTGACAGTGTGATAACTGAGATGGCTGCTAAGTGACTAGGGGGTGGGTAGGTAGCATATACAGGGTGGATATACTGGGCAAAGGGATGACTTACATCCCTGGCAGGACAAAGTGTGATGGAGCAAAATGGAGTGAAACTGTGTGAGATTTCACCATGCCATTCAAAATGACACACAACTTAAAACTTATAAGTTGTTCGTATCTGGGATTTTTCATGTAACAATTTCAGATGGCTGTTGTCCACTGGTGACTGAGACCGCAGATAAGGGAGGGACTACTGAAATACAATTTAAGAGCACTGTGGTCCAAATAGTTACTGTAAAAAAGTGTGTGATATTTAAAATTTTACAATTTGTTTTTTCTTAAGAGTGCGGACTCTGGAGTCACACAGAACTGAATTTGCTTTCAGATCTGCCACCTAACACTTCTCACCTCAGGGTGATTTTCTAAAACACCTTGGAGCTTCCATTCTCCAGTTTGTATCTATCTGATAACTGAACTCTTCTGGTTGATGAAAATAATCCTTATAAAGTGCTTATTACATTGCCTAGAACATTACTCTTAAATGCTAATAATTATGATAAATTTATTTTCAGAGGATATTAAAGTATCTTTGGAAATTTCATTTTAGTAATTGGGGAGTATTTCATCAAGTGACTATATTATATTTTGCTTAAACATTTTTAGTTAGGCTCTGGCTGGTGTAACTCAGTGAGTTGAGCGTGGGCTAGGAACCAAAGGGTCACCAGTTTGATTCCCAGTCAGGGCACATGCCTGGGTTGTGGGCCAGGTCCCCAGTAGAGGGCGCGTGAGAGGCAACCACACATTGAAATTTCTCTCCCTCTCTTTCTCCTTCCCTTCCCCTCTCTCTAAAAATAAATAAAATCTTTAAAAAAACATTTTTAGTTAGTTATATCTAGGTGAAATTCAGGTGGTGTTATATCTTTTTTATTCTTGAGACTGATAGGAAAATATTACATACTATCTGTCTTCAATTTGAATATGCATTAGTATATTTTTTTATACAATGTAATGTGGCAAATAATCTCAAAACACCCATTTGAATGTCAACAAAGTAATCGTGTATCAAAAGAGCATGGGAGAGTGATGGTGCCAAAATGTAGTACATTGTGTAGGAAAGAAGTACAGTCACAAAGAACATACTTCTGGGTTGTGTTTCTCAGGTACTTCTGTTTCCTCTCATATTTGGCTGTATACAGGTGTTGAATTTATAAGTGTTCTCCTTGTTCTCTGTGTGGTTCTGAGAAAGAAAAAGGAAGTTGTATCACTACTTGTCTGTAGTAGAGAGGTAGGTAAAATATGGCTAGTTTCAAAGCTAAAAAATAAAATAAAATAAAACATTCCAAGAGCTCTGGCAAAGTTTGTCATGGAAAGAATCATCATGGAACACTCTTTTCCACGTGCTTAGTAATTCTTGCAGTCAAAGATTTATCCTTGTTTAGATAATATCCTGTTCTAACTGGGATTGCTGTAAAGGTCAGCTGTTAGTAATCATTTATGCTTATGGTAAATTGAGTTTAAGATTCTTTCTTGAGCCCTGGCTGGTGTAGCTCAGTGGATTGAGCGCGGGCTGGGAACCAAAGGGTCCCGGTTCGATTCCCAGTCAGGGCACATGCCTGGGTTGTGGGCCAGGTCCCCAGTGAGGGCCATGTGAGAGACAACCATACATTGCTGTTTCTCTCCCTCTCTTTCTCCCTCTCTTCCCCTCTCTCTAAAAATAATAAATAAATAAAATCTTAAGATTCTTTCTTGAGGACAGATTTTTAACAGGAGAGAGCATATGAACTTTAGACAACTGGTGGGAGGGAGGGTACTGGGTTGTGGAAATGGCTGAGACTGGAAGCTTGAGATAAAGCTGCCCCAAAAAGCCACAGAAAGATGAAAGTGGTGTTACTTGACAGGACTAATGTAACAAATTATCAACTCATTTATTCAACAAATACTTCCAGAGTGCCTATACATTGTTATGCATTGTCCTCAGTGTGGGGGCCAGTGACAGTTAAAACAGACAGATTCTTCACTTTCCGAAGAGTACATCTCAGTGGGGAGAGAGAGTCAATGAAAAGATACAAACAAACAAACCCCAAGAATATATTGAGTCAGTGATAAGGACTATTTAGAAAATAAGGTAAAATGATATCATTGAAAAACAAAAAAAGAAGTTCTGAGTGAAGTTTCTTGGTGAAAAGCATTCCAGACAAAAGGGGAAGTATTGGTGTAGAATGGGTGCAGTATGTTCCTCCCCCCACCCCCCACACATACACACAAAGAGAATGTCTGTGTGGCTGAAACAATGATTTAGAAATAGAAACTGGGGCCAGAACAGGGAAAGCCCACCAGCCTGGAAATACCATCTGCAGTATCAATCCATTGAAGTATTTAAAACAAGGGAGTACAATGATCAAATTTATACATTAATAAGATCTCTCTAGCAGGAATGTGGACAAAGTTTCTTGGAAGTCAAGAATGAAAAGAAGCAGGTTTTTAAAGAGATGATTGCCGTGGTCAATGGGAAACAACAGTGGTCTGGACTAGAATGGTAGCAGTGGGAACTGAGGGATCAGGGTATGTCTGTGATGACAAGATTTGCTGATGAATAAGATGTGCAAAAAGAGTGAAAGAGAAAAATTATCCTGATGATTCTAAACTTTTTGCTTGGATAAAGGAACCTTTTATAAACATGAAAAAAGTTGGAGGAAGAACAAACTTTGGAGGGAGGATCAAGAATTCTGTTTTGAACTTGTTAATATTTAAGTGACTATTTGACATCCAAGGAAATATATCGATTTTCTATGTATATGAATCTGAAAGTTGCAGAGCAGATAAGGACAAGAATTATAAATTTGGGAGTTATAGAGCGTGTGTTCTCTAAAGAAGAAATCATAAATTAAGACTTCCACTATTATAGAATGGAAATAACACGCAAGTTCTGTATTAGTGTGTTTATATGCTGAACTAAGCATTGAAAAGATATTTTGATCAATCTCTCAATAGAATTTGAATCTGAATTCCCCACTTTTTTATTCATAGCAGTAATAATGTACTGCAATGTACTACACTGGTCATAAGGGGGAGCGTTTGGGTTGTATTCATCCAAGCCATTATATCTCTAGGTTGGAGAGCGCACAACCCAGCTGAGAAAGCCTGTTGTGGAGACCCTTTACGAGTTTCACAGGTAATTGGCGTGTGTGTTGATTGTTGTTGTCACCGTGTATACTTCACATTTAAGACTTAACTTTCCACATTAAATCATCCATTTGGCGGCAGCTATTATCATTTTTAAAATAAATGGAAACATATTTGTTTATATAATCCAGTTTCATGAACTTGTCCTTTTAAATGAAATGATATTAATGCTAATGTCTGAATGTTTCTATTAATTCCCTGAATCAGGACCTCTCCCACCATCACCAATTCAACGGCTGCTTTGATTTGTAGGGGTTTTTTTTTTCCAATTATTAGTATGAACATGTCTTCATATATTTGTTAGCCTTTAGGTTGTCGCTTCTGTGAAGTTCTTCTCTATATCTTCTTGTGGTATTTGGTTGGTTGTCTATATTTGCAGAAATTCTTTATACCCTAATTTCTTACATATTATTAATAGATCTTGATTCCTTCTCCATATATGGCAGTGCTCTATGAAATTTCTCAATTACATATTAAAAATAACAGAAGTCTTTAGTGCTTTAGTGTTGTTAAATCCATCAATTTTTCACCTAATAGTTTGAGTTTGGGGTCTTATTTAAGAAGTCCTCATCCACCTATGTTCCCAAAAGTATAATCATATTTATTAACTTAATATTTTTCTATTTCACATGTAGGTCTTTAGACCTTTGTACATAATGAAGAATTGATATGCAGTGTTAAATTTTGTCATATAATGTGCTAGATTTCCTAACACCAGCTACTGTGAAGTCTGTTCTTTGCTTACTGATGAGCTCTATTTTCAGCTCTCAAAGGTGGAACTTTTGTTTCATTATTTACTTTTTTGTTTATTCATAATTGCATATAGTTTTTATCTCTATGGTCTTTTGTTATATGTTAAATTGTGCTAGGGAGAGATTCCCCTGGTTTGTTTTTTTTTAAATTTTTTGTAATAACATATCGATTCAGGGATGCATACAAACACACACATTAAATACATTTAAGTTCTTAAAAATTAGTGCTGAAAATTTTTATTGTATTTTTTCCATTGCCATTTATTCTCTTTATACCCCCTTCAACCCCTGCAGTCACCACACTGTTGTCCATGTCCGTGAGTCCTTTTACCTTTCTGCTCAATGACTCTACCTGCTAAACTCAGTCATAGGTGTGATCCTACTCTCTATCTATGAGTCTGTCTCTATTTTGCTTGTTATTTCAGTTTCTTCATTAGATTCCACATATGAGTGAAATGATATGGTATTTTTCTTTCTCTGGCTTGTTTCACTTAGCATAATGTTCTTCAGGCCCATCCATACTGTTGCAGCGTAAAATTTTCTACTTTCATATGGCTGAGTAATAGACCATTGTGTAAATATCCCATAATTGTTAGTTCCACTCCTCCACTCATGGACACTTGGGCTGCATCCATTTCTTTGTAACTATAAATAACACTGCCATGAACATAGAGGTGCTTATGTTCTTTGGAATTAGTGTTTTGGGTTTCTCTGGATATACACATATTCCCAGAAATAGGATCACTGGGTCAAAAGGAAGATCCATTTTTAATTTTTTGAGGTCTCTCCACACTGCTTTCCACAGTAGGTTCACCAATCTGCATTCCCACCAACAGTGTAGAAGGGTTCACCTTTCACCACATCCTCACCGGCACTTACTGTTTGTTGATTTATTGATGATGGCCATTCTGACAGGTGTGAGATGGTATCTCATTATGGTTTTAATTTGCATTTCTCTGATGATTAGTGATGTTGAGCATCTTTTCATATGTCTATTGCCCATCTGTATGTCCTCTTTGGAGAATTGTCTATTCAGGTCCTTTGCCCATTTTTTTAATTGGCTTGTTTATTGTTTTGGTGTTGAGTTTTATAAATTCTTTATAAATTTTGGATATTAACCCCATATCAGATATATCAGCAAATATGTTCTCCAATTCTGTGGGCTGTCTTTTTATTTTATTGATGGATTCTTTTGTTGTGTGAACACTTTTGGTCATATCAATAGATGCAGAAAAAGCACTTAATAAGATCCAGCACCTTTTATGATAAAAATTCTCAGCAAAATGGGAAAAGAGGGAACATACCTAAACATATAAAGACCATATATGACAAATCCACTGTCAGCATCATACTCAATGGGCTACATCTATAAGTGTTCCTCTTAAGATCAGGAATAAGACAGGGATATTTGGGTTTCACCTCTCTTATTCAACATAGTACTGGAAGTCCTAACCATAGCAATCAGATAAGAAGAAGACATAAAAGACTTCCAAATTAAAAAGTAAGAAGTAAAACTGTCTTTATTTATAGATGACATGATACTGTACCTAGAGAACCCTAAAGATTCCACCAAGAAACTCCTAGAACTGATAAATGAATTCAGTAAAGTAGCAGGATACAAAATTAATATCCAGATCAGTTGCATTTTTATATGCCAATAATGAACTATGAGAAAGAGAAATTAAAAAAAAATCCCATTCACAATTGCTTCAAAAAGAATAAAATACCTAGGAATAAATCTGATCAAGGATGTAAAAGATCTGTACTTAGAAAATTATAAGACACTGAAAAAAGAAATAGAAAAAGATAACAAGTAAGTGGAAATACCTAGGAATGGATGTAAAAGATCCGTATTCAGAAAAGTATAAGACACTGAAAAAATAAATAGAAGAACATACAAATAAGTGGAAGCACATACCATGCTCATGGACAGGAAGAATTAACATCATTGAAATGTCCATACTACCCAAAGCAATCTATAGGTTCAGTGCAATCCCTATCAAGAGTCCAATGATGTATTTCACAGAACTAGAACAAATATTTCAAAAGTTTGTATGGAAACACAAAAGGCCCTCTATAGCAATAGCAACCATGAGAATAAGAACAAAGTTGGAGGAATCACATTACCTAATATCAAACTATACTATCAAACCATAGTAATCAAAAGAGCATGGTTCTGGCATAAAAACAGACACATAGATCAATGAAACAGAACAGAAACCCCAGAAATAAACCCATGCCGTTATAATCAATTAATATTTGGCAGCAGAAGCAAGCACATACAATGGGCTAAAGATAGTTTATTCAATAAATGATGTTGGGAAAATGGGACAGATAAGGCCAAAAAAACGAAAAAATAAAAAGAAACTAGACTACCTTCTTACACCACACACAACGATAAATTCAGTTGGATTAAAGACTTAAATGTCTAACCATAAAAATCCTAGAAGAAAACATAGGCAGTAAAATCTCTGACATTGCTCTTATTAATATTTTATCTGATGTATCTCCTCAAGCAAGGGAAATGCAAGAAAAAATAAACAAATGGGACTACATCAAGCTGTTAAAGTTTTGAGTAGTTTTACATTAACCTTGTAGATTAATTTAATTTGAGGAGTATTGATATCTTTCCAAAGTAATTTGCTCCACCCATATATATGTTCTCTATTTAGTCAACTCTTTCTGAATGGCATTTAGGAAAGTTTTAAAATATTCTTTGTGTAGGTTTTATATAATTTTTACAAAGTTAATTCCTTAATAATTTTAATTTGTTTAATATGGACTTCTCTTTTGTTAATAAAAATTTCTAGCTGATTACTAATGGTTTAGGAAGAGTTATGAATTTTGTAAATTAACCTGTATTTGGAAACTTTGCTAAATTCTATTAATTCAGAGTTCTTCTGTTGATCTAACAGTTTTCCATGTGGATGAACATCGCTTTCCTGCACATAATGGCATTTTTTCTTCTTTCCAATCCTTATGCCTTTTTTAAATATAAAATATCAACAACAACAGTTATATTTGTCTTGTTTCTGAACTTCAAGACCAGATCTAAAATTCTTCTCAGTATAATATTTGGCCATTAAGTGCATCATCAAGTAGAAAATGTTTTATTATTTCTATTTTCTATTGGTTTATCATATTTAGGTTGTTGGACGTAGTAATTTTTTTGTAATTGCTGAGATAGTTGTGTGATTTTCTATAGCAATCCACTAACAGGATAAATTAGATTGGCAGATATTCTAATGTTAACCATTCTGGAAAGCTTCTTTATAAGTAAAACAGAAATATAATTTTTTTGAATTATTTTTTCCTGGCTTTGAAATGAAGATTTTCAATAAAGTTTTTGAAATTAACACCAGCCTCAAAGAAAGAGTTTACTCATTTAATATTTCTCCTTTTAAAAACATGTATAAGGTAGATATTTCTATTCCTTAACAGCCATCTGGGTCTATGAGTTTTTTGGCAAGGAACTTTTTAAAATGTAAATCAGTTGCCTTCAAAGTTACTGACTTTTTGATTTAAAAATTCTTATGCTGGTTTTTATCATTTTATTTTTAATTTAAAAATTTTATTTTATTATGGTAAACATTTTACATGAGACCTACTCTCTTAATAGATTTTTAGGCATAAAATATAGTGTTATAGATTATAAATACAATGTTGTACAGCAGATCTAGAAGTTATTCCTGCTGCTTAACTTATGCATGTTTATCAATAACTCCTCATTCTTCCCTCTCCCCAGCCTCCGGCAACAACAATTTAACTGCTTGGTTGTATGAATTTGAATACTTTAGATACCTTACATAAGTGGAATCATGCATCACTTGACTTTCTGTGACTGGTTTATTTCCCTTAGCATGATGCTCTTGAAGTTCATCTAAACTGTCAAATTTTGCAGTTTCTTCTTTTCAAGGCTGAATAGTGTCCTAGTGTATGCATATACTGCATTTTTTAATCCATTCGTGTTTAGATGGAAGGTTGTTTCCACACTTTGGCTATTGTGCATAGTTCTGCAATAAACATGGGAGTGCTAATATTTCTTTGAGGTCCTGATTTCAACTCTTTTGACTGAATACTCAAAAGTCAGATTAGGTCATATGTAATTCTAAATTTAATTTTTTGAGAGACTTTCATACCATTTCCCAAAGTTTCTGTATCATTTTGCATTCCCACAAATAGTGAGCAAGGTTTCCAATTTCTTCACATCCTCACAAACACTTGTCTTTTGTGTGTGTGCATGTGTGTGTATTTATAATAGACTTTCTGGCAGGTGTCAGGTGATATCTTATTGTGGTATTGATTTAAACTCCCCTGATAGTTGGTAAAATTGAGTATATCTTTATTTACCTGTTCAAATCCTTAGCCTGTTTTTTAATTATTAGCTTTTTTTTTTTTTTTTTTTTTTTTTTTTTTTTTTTTTTTTTTTTTTTTTTTGCTATTTAGTGCAGGAATTCTTTATATATTTTGAAGATTAACCTCTCATCAGATATAGGGTTTGAAAATATGCTTTTTCCAGGGGTCATGCTATCTTTTATTATCAGCACTGATGAATTTAAAAACAACTGAAACATACCCTAAAAGTATGTACCTAAATTTTATAAACTCACTAGACCAGATAAAGTGACTGTAATTGGAAGAAATAAGGTGCAGAGACTAAAGACAGTACCATCTGCAAACACTCTGGGGCTGAGGCAAGACCTCCAAAATTCAGATGGAGGACAAACTCTGAGAGCTTCCAAATGTCATTGTCTACTTGGAGCTATATGCCAGTGTATCTGAGCAATTGGTTACCATTCCATATTAAGAATATACATAGATAGATTACAGTCTTAAATATAAAAGTGAGGAACCAACATTTGCCTGCTTGTGATGGGTTTTATGACTCTTGAGGACTTCTGAAAATATTTTCTCCCATTCTGTAGGTTGCCCTTTCACTCTGTTAGTTGTTTCCTTTGTTGTGCAAAGCCTTTCAGCTTGATAGACTCTCATTTATTTTTGTTTTTGTTATCTATGCTTTGGGTGTCACATCCATGAAATCATTGCCAAGACCAATGTCATGAAGCTATTCCTCTATGTGTTCTTCTAGGAGATTCACAGTTTCAGGTCTTGTATTTAAATCTTTAATCCATTTGATTTGATTTTTTTATAGTAAAATACAGGTCGAGTTTCATTCTTTTTCATGTTGGGGACACCCAATTTCCCTAACATCATTTGTTCAAGAGATCATCCTTTCTTTATTGTGTATTTTTCACACCCTTGTCAAAGATCAATTGACAATACATGTGTGGATTCATTTCTGAGCTCTCTATTCTATTCTATTGGTCTAACTGTCCATCTTTATGCCAGTTCCATACTGTGTTGATTATGGTAGCTTTGTACTATGTTTTGAAATCAGGACGTATAATGCCTCCAGCTGCACTCTTTTTTATCAAGATTGATTTGGCTATTCATGGTCTTTTGTGTTTCATATGAACTGTAGAATTGTATTTTCTATTTCTGTTAAAAAATGTTTTGAGGATTTTGATAGAGATTGCATAAAAACCTAACTTTAGTCTTTAAGGAGCTAGGAAAAGAAAAAAAAACTGAACCCAAAGTTAGCAGAAGGAAGAAAGCAACAAAGATTAGAACAGAAATAAAGTAGAAAACAGAAAAATAATAGAAAAAAATTAACAAAACTTAGTTACTTTTTTGAAAAGATAAATGAAATTGACAAACCATTAGCTAGAGTAAGGAAAAAAGAGAAGACCCAAATAAACGAAATAAAAAATGAAAGAAGAGACATCATGACTGATAGTACAGAAGTAAAAATAATCATAAGAGACTACTATAAAAATTATATGCCAACGAACTGGATACCATAGAATAAATGGATAAATTCCTAGAAACACAGAACCTACTAAGACTAAATCATGAAAAGTAGAAAGTCTGAGTATCTATCCATAGAAACCCAAAACACTAATTCAAAAGAAAATATACATCCCTATCTTCATTGCAACATTATTTACAATAGCCAAAATATGGATACAACCCAAGTGACCATCAATAATCAAGTGGGTAAAAACATGGTGCTACATATATACGTATTACTCAACCAGGAAAAGAGTGAAATCTTACCATTTGTGATAGTATGGATACACCTAGTAGGTGTTATGCTAAGTGAAGTAAGTCAGACAACAAAAGACAAATAACCATATGATTTCACTTATATGTGGAATTTAAAGAACAAAATAAATGAACAAACACAATAGAAACAGACTCATAGGTCCATAGACTAGTTTGATGGTTTGCAGAATGGAAGGGGTTGAGGAACTGGGTAAAAAAGGTGAAAGGATTAAGTACAAATTGGCAGTTACAAAATACTCACAGGGATGTAAAATGCAGCATAAGGAACATAGTCAACAGTATCATAGCAACTATCTATGGTGCCAGGTAGCTACTAGATTTATAGAGGGGATCATTTCATAAGGTTTATAAATGTATAACCACTATGCTGTACACCAGAAACTAATGTAACACTCAAGTCAACTGTCACTGAAAAATTAAAAAAAAAAGAAAATATACCCATGTAGCCATATTTATAAAAGACAAAGTGGAATTCAATATTATTTTTTCCCCAATGCTTTGAAACGTAACTCACGGTCTTCTTGCATACAGAACTTCCTTGTGATCTTTAATGTCACTTTGCTCTCTTTCCTTTTTGTCTCTCTCTTTTCATTTTTGAAGCTTTTAGATTTTTCTTTTTGATTCTGTTAATTCAATCTTTTTAATTTCATTATGTCTATAAGTTGGCTTTCTGTTTGACACTCCATGAGTCCTTTACTCCTTTTAATATGTATATTTAATGTTTCTGATTTTCTGAAAATATTTAGTCATGATCTTATTATTTACAGCCTTCAGATTTACAGCCCGGTGGATCCTTAAGTAAAAGCTCTTTCCCAGCACCTTGTCAGAGGCTGGGGGTAGGGAAACAGAAAAAACTTTAGGAGATGAACATTTTATTGATCTGGTTTCTTTTTCTTTTTCTTTTTTTCCTTTTCTTTTTTTAAGAGCCAATAACTCTGGAACTTGCTAAAAAATAAGAATCCTCATCATCAATGGAAATGGAAGGAAATTCCTCACAGTAAAGAAAAATGAAAGTCACATCATGAAAGAAGGGCTTATTACAGGATTTATTGCTTAATATATAATTTGATCCTGGGTAAAAATAAATGCACATTTGTTTTTTAAAATGTTTATTGGTTAAATTCGACTTCAAAACATTTTTCATTTTTATAGGCAAATTTGGAGAGATCGAGTAACATTTTTCAAAATCTTGATCTCCTCTCCTACATGAGTGCTGAACACTGCAGACTGCCATTCCACCAAATGCTAAGGCAGTTAATTCATGTCTCTCCCCTTTCTCCATTTTCTTTCTCTCTTTTAAAAATTAAAATGGATCAAAGTGTGTTTTTTAAACACTGCAATTGCAAATGTTATAAAGGTAAGAAAGGGTGATTAACAGAGGCTTTGATAGCTACACTGAACCCACCTGCGTTTGCGTTTGCGCATTTGGACCGAGGGGGTGGGCGGAGGATGAGGCGGGGGCAGGGAGAAGCTGCTCGGCTCCAGCTTCGCTCGGCACAGCTAGAGGCGCATTGCCTGGACCGGCGTGAGATCCCCTGGACTTTCCAGCTGAAGCTGGCTACCCTACTCTGCCAGGAGCGAGGATGGAGAGGCGGGTGAGCGAGGCTGAGCGAGGGAAGAAGGGCGCGGGGTGGGCGATGTTGTACTGCTGGCCTCGGGTGGCGGCTGGCTGAGTGCGCCAGGGCTGAAGCTAGCCCTGTTCTGGTCTGAAGCTGGGTTTTGTACCAGCGATTTCGTCTCAGCGCTTAACCTTGCTGAAAAGCTAATTTTGTTTTCCCAAGTAGCCTCCCGTCCTCCTGACATTCTGGTTCTCTGTTTCAATGCCTTGAAAAAAAAGGATGCCGCCAGCAGGGAGCTTCAAAGGTCCTTCTTTCCATCCGAATCATTGTCTTTCGGGGAGTGGAACTGGACCGAGCGGCCCGGGTCATCTGAGCAGACTGCCGCGAGGAGGCTCTCTCGCCCAGGCTGGGAGGCTGACTCTCGGTTAAGGCTAGGCAAGAGGGTCTATTTTGAACCGTCCCAAGTGGGGAATAGCTGGTGCCTTTGACTCTGTGTTGACACAGCTGGGTGGGGCTGCAGAATTCAGGGCTTGAGGAGACGCGGTTCCATCCTGGATCCTCTGGCCTTTTTCTCCATCCTCTGGGCCTTTGCTTGGGAGACCATAAAGATCAGATAAATCAGGTGAAAACACTGATGTCTAGGTGTCTACGAGAAACGGACATCTTGGGTATTCAGGATCTGTTTCCATGACATGAAATGAAGGGAAAGATTTTCATTTACATTGGCATAATTGCTTAAAACATAAAATAACAATTAAGAAAAATAAAATCCAATTGCAAGTAATGCCTCAAGATCATTTTTTTCATGTATAGTTTATTGGCGAGACCACACAGCCAGTTATTTCAATGTCTTTCTTAACAAAGGAGAATGGTGGCCATTGAGCTCATGATTGCTGCTTGCCGGACGCTCTTAATCTTAACAACTATCCTTCAAAGGAAGAATTATTATCTGATTTTACAAGTAGAGAAACAGGCAGAGAGGTTGACTTTTCCAAGTCTATGTGACTATATGTGGTGGGATCAGGATTTGGACCTAAGAGTTTTCAGGAGAAGAGGTGTGAACAGAGGTGATGTAGCTGCCAAGTGTGCAGCTGTCAGGTAAAACCCAGGCTTCTGTGAAAACTGGCCCTCTTGGCAAGAGGTAGAAGTGGACTTTCTTCATGTCCATTGTTGTATATATGATTTCAATAATAAATTTAGCTACCTAACACCTATTAGCATTTATCGTGTCTTAAGCACCATATTAAGTGCCTTTAGTGCTAAATTCTTATGGTAACCCAGTGAGATAACATCATTTATTTATTTTTTACCCTCTTCAATATTACCTATTGTATTTTTCAATTATAGTTGATATTCAATATTATTTTATATTAGTTTCATCTGTATAGCATAGTTGTTAGACATTTATATACCTTATGAAGTGATCCCTGTGATAAGTCTAGTGCCCATCTGGCACCATACATAGTTATTACAGTATTATTGACTGTATTCACTATGCTGTACTTTACATCCCCATTACTCTTTTGTAACAGTTAATTTGTACTTCAAATTCCTTCACCTTTTTTACCCAGTCCCTTAACCCTCTCCCCTCTGGCAACCATTAGTCTGTTCTATGTATATATGAGTCTGTTTCTATTTTGTTTGTTCATTTATTTTATTCTATTTATTTATTTTTAGAGAAAGGAGAGAGGGAGAGAAACATCAATGGGTGGTTGCCTCTCACATGCTCCCTACTGGGGCCTGGCCAGCAACCCAGGCATGTGCCCTGATTGGGAATTGAACCGGTGACCCTTTGGTTTGCAGGCCAGTGCTCAGTCCACTAAGCCACACCAGCTGGGGCTATTTTGTTCTTTAGATTCCACATACAAGTGAAATTATATGGTATTTGTCTTTCTTTGTCTGACTCACTTCACTTAGCATAATACCTACTAGATCCATCCACGCTATCACAAATGGTAAGATTTCATTCTTTTACTGGTCGAGTAATATCTATATATGGGGTAGCACCATGTTTTTATCCACTTGACTATTGATGGTCACTTGGGTTGCTTCCATATTTTGACTATTGTAAATAATGTTATAATGAACATAGGGGTACATGTATTCTTTCAAATTAGTATTTTGGGAGATATAGATATATATACACACATATATAAAATCTGTGTGTGTATACACACCCATATATATGTATGTATGTGTACATATATATATATATGGATGTGTTTGTGTGTGTGTGTGTGTATGTATATGTGAGTGTGTGTGTGTATATATTTATATATAAGTAGATATACAGAAGTGGAATTGCTGGGTCATAAAGCTGTTCCATTTTTAATTTTTTTAACAGAAACTCCATACTGTTTTCCATAGTGTCTTCACCAATCTTCATTTCCACCAATAGTGCTTGAAGTTTCCCTTTCTTCCACATCTGTGCCAAACACTTGTTTGTAGATTTATTGATGGTAGCCATTCTGACATGTGTGAGGTGATATAACATTGTGGTTTTAATTTGCATCTTTCTGACAGTAAGTGACATTGAGCATCTTTTCATATGTCTATTCAGTATCTGTATATCCTCTTTGGAGAAGTGTCTTTCAGGCCCTCTGCCCACTTTTAAATTGGATTGTTTGGGTTTTTTGGTGTTAAGTCGTATGAGTTCCTTATAAATTTTGGATATTAACCTCTTATTGATATAGCATTGGTGAATGTGTTCTCCCAATCAGTACATTGTCTTTTGGTTTTGTCAATGGTTTCTTTTGCAGAAACTTGTTAGCTTGATGTAATGCCATTTATTTATTTTTTCTTTTGTTTCTCTTGCCTGGAGGGATACATCAGAAAAAAAGTACTGCTGAGAGCAGTGTCAGAGTTTCATGCCTATGTGCCTTAAATGTCCAATCCTCATATGCTTAATTCTCTTAATGCTTAATTCTATGTTTTCTTCTAGGGGTTTTATGGTTTTAACTCTTATATTTAAGTCTCTAATCCATTTTGAGTTTATTCTTGTTTATGGTGTAAGAAGGTGATCTAGTTTTACTTTTTTGCATGTATTTATTTAACTTCCCCAACACCATTTGTTGAACAAACTGTCTTTACTCTATTGTATATTCTTGCCTTCTGTGTCAACATATTAATTCACCATAAAGATGTGGGTTTATTTCTGGGCTATCTGTTCTCAGGCTAGTGCCATGATGTTTTGATTACTCTAGCCTTGTATTATATTGATATCAGGTAGCATGATGTCTCCAACTTTGTTATTTCTCATAATTTCTGTAGCTATTTGGGGTCATTAGTTGTTCCTCATAAATTTTAGGATTATTTGTTCAGTTCTGTGAAATGCCATTGGTATTTCGATAGGAGTTGTGATGAATCTATAGATTCCTTTGGGTAGCATGGACATTTTAACAATGTTGTTTCTTCCTATCCATGAACATGGTATATGCTTCCATTTATTCGTTTCTTCTTTGGTTTCTTTCTTCAATGTCTTAAAATTTTCTGAGTACAGGTCTTTAACTTCCTTGGTTAATTTATCCCTAGGTTTTTTTTTTTCAATGCAATTGTAAATGGGATTATTTTCTTAGTTTCCCTTTCTAATAGTTCATTATTGAGTCAAAAAAAGCAACTGATTTCTTCATATTAATTTTGCATTCTGTTTCTGTACCGAATTCATTTATTAGTTCTAGTTGTCTTTTGGTGGAATCGTTAGAGATCTCTATATAATAGTATTATGTCGACAAATAGCAACAGTTTTACTTCTTTCTTTCCAATTTGGATGCCTTTTATTTATTTTTCCTGTCTGATTGTTGTGGCTAGGTCTTCCAGTGTTACGTTGAATAAAACTGGTGAAAGTGGACTACCTTGTTTTGATCCTGATCTTAAGAAAAACACATTTTTGCTTTTCCTCATTGATTACGATGTTACTATGGGTTGTCATATAGGGCCTGTATTATGTTCCTTCTGTTCCCACTTTGCTGAGAGTTTTTACCATAAACGTATGCTAGATTTTGTCAAATGCTCTTTCTGCATCTATTGAAATAATCATATAATCTTTATCCTTTTCTTTGTTTCATGTTAATTGATTCACAATTATTGAACCTACCTTGCATCCCAGGAATAAATACTACTTGATCACGGTGTTTGATCTTTTTAATGTATTGCTGAAATTGGTTTGCTAATTTTTAATAGATTTTATTCATTTATTTTTAGAGAGAGGGGAAGGGAGGGAGAAAGAGATGGAGAGAAACATAGATGTGAGAGAGAAATATTGATCAGTTGCCCCTTGCACATGCCCCAACTGGGAACTGAACCCGCAACCTAGATATGTGCCTTGACTGGGAATTGAGCCAGTGACCTTGTGGTTTGCAGGACTATGCTCAACCAACTGAGCCACTCCAATCAGGGCTATAGGTCTTATTTTCTTATTCATTCAGCTACTCTGTGTTTTTTGATTTCAGCATTTAATCCATTTACATTTAATGTAATTATTAATAGGTACATATTTATTGCTATTTTATTCTTCAAAACTATGTTCCTCTTTTTTTTTAATTTTCTTTTTTTTCTTCTTCTTTTTAAAAAGTCCCTTTAACATTTCTGGTAATACCCATTTGTTGGTGATGAACTCCTTTAGCTTTTTCTTCTCTGGAAGGTCTTTATTTCTCCTTTAATTTTAAATGATACCCTTGTTGGGTAGAGTAGTCTTGGATGTATGTCCTTGCTTTTCATCACTTTGAATATTTTATGCCAATATCTTCTGGCCTGAAAAAATTCTGTTAAGAAATCAGCTGACAGTCTTTTAGAACCTCACTTGTGGGTAACTTTTTTTCTCTTGCTGCTTTTAAGTTTCTGTCTTTGTCTTTAGCCTTTGCCATTTTAATTATAATAATCTTGGTGTGGACCTCTTTGGAGTCATCTTGTTTGGGACTTAGTGTACTTCCTGGACTTGTAAGTCTATTTCCTCTACCAGTTTAGTAAAATTTCCAGTTATTATGTCTTTAAATAGGTTCTCAATCCCTTGCTCTCTTTTTATTCTGGTATCCACATGGTAAAAATATTGTTGTGCCTAATGTTGTCCCAGGAGTCCCTTAAACGATCTTTATTTTTTTAAATTATTTTTTCTTTTTGTTGGTCTGAATGAGTATTTTCTGTTATCTGTCTTCCAAATGACTAACAGCCCTTGTGGGAGGAACTCCATCCTGCAGAATCTTCCTGTCCACTGTGGATGAGAAATAAGTCATCTTGTGCACAATCTTGCTGTTCCAGTGGGAAAGGGGGTGGCAATTCCCTCTAGTGGAGAATGCCCCGAGCTCTTCTCCCAAATGGCTTTTATTGGGAATGGTATGTGTAGGTGTATATAGCATACATGCATAGCTCATCAATCAATGTCAAAAAGCTATAGTCATACAAAAATAGGTATTATCTATAGATAACAATTGCAGAAACACAGAGATTTGTCATAGGTCAGGGTCTATTAGTCATGCTGATGGCAGAGGGTCTTTAAGATGTGTTTCATGAGATAAGGAGTTTTACTCCTTATGCCTTGAACTTAAACATCTGGTTTATATCACCAGGCCTATACAAAACAAAGCAGAGCAAGCTTCAAAGGATACAATATATTTATCAGGCCTGGTTCCCCAGGCCTGGTTAGAGTTGAGTCATTCTTGCCACCTGTGTTTTTACCTGGTTTTCTAGGATTACTTACTAGCCCCTTTCATGGCTTGTTCTTGCCAGGCTGCAGTCTTGGAAGCCACACAGAGTGGTTCCCAGCAAGTCCTCTGCTTCATCTAATCTGCAATTGATCTTTCCAGTGTATTCTTCATTTCAGTTATTGTAGTCTTTATTTCAGTGGTTCTTTTTTATGGTTTCTATGTCCTTTTTTCATGCATACTATATCTATGTTGAAATTCTCAGTAAATTCCTTGAACACACTTACAACCAAGTGTTTTGAATTCTCTATCTAGTAGTTTATTTGCCTCCATTTCATTTAGTTCTTTTTCTGAGAATTTCTCCTGTTCTTTTATTTGAGACATGTTTTTTGTTTCCCCATTTTGGCTGCTTTTCTGTGTTTGTTGCTGTGTTAGGTAGATCTGTTACATCTCCCACTCTTGGCAGGGTGACCTTATGTAGCTGGTGTCCTGTGGGGTTCAGTGCTGCATTTCTTAATCACCCGAGACTGGTGCTCCAGAAGTATCCCTTCTGTGGGTTGTATGTGCCCTGTTGTAGTTGAGCCTTGATTGCTGTTGGTACATCAGTGCATGTGATTGGCCCTCAGGTTGGTTGTCAATGAGGACTGGCCACCGGCACAGCACGTGAGATGGGGCAGGATTCATCCCAGTAGGGTTTGGTGCCTGACAAGACTACCCTTAGGGTGTGCCACTTGTGAAGCTAATTGGGTGGTGCTCTGTTGTGGTCTGAAGTCGGTCACAGGGTATGTTGGTTCTGGGGTGTCTTGAGGTATTGGGCTCTGGTTCAGGTCAATGTCAGACTCTGCTGTGACCAGCCGGGTTACCTGTTTGGAGCTACAAAACAATCTCCACTTGGTAGCTGTCTGTGCCAAGTCTGAATGTGTGTGGGAGAGGCCATGCTATGAACTTAGGCTGCCACCAGTACTGAGCAAAAGGTCCAGGCAGCCTAAGACCTGCTACCACCCACCATTTGCCCTAAGGCTCAGCTGCTAAAAGAGCCTTAGGCGGTATGCAAATTGCATGAGGCAGAGTCTCAGGGAGTCACCAGGATGGTGTGAGTGGTCTTCATCAGATTAAGACAGATTCAGGTTTGGTGCCAGCGCTGAGCCTGAGGTTACTCAACAAAAGTCAAAACCTGTCTGGGGCCTGCAAATCTTCACAGTGGGGTGGGGTCTCAGAGAGTTGTCAGAATGGAGCTAGTGGAGCTCACCAGGCCAATACAGAATCAGGTTTGGTCATATGGAGAAAGGGCTTGACACCGGGAAAGTGGCAGTCATTCCTCCAACCCTCACCATGCAGCCACACAACTCATTTTCTCCCTGTAGTTCTCTGGTACTTCCCAAGCTTGGCCAGACCTGGAGAATTTTTTAAGAGAGTGAAATTCAGGCCCAGGCTGGTTGCACAAAAAGAGCCTCCAATGATGGGTGATGTGTGAATTGGGTGCAGTGGGATATGAGGTAGCCATCAGTGTGAAGCTAGTGGAGTTTACCAGGCCAATGCAGAATGAGGTTTGGCTGTATGGGGTGGGGGAGGGCTCAATATAGGAAAGATGGAGCCTGTTGGCCCTGCAGGAGGAGTGCTCAACAGAGACAATGGTTGGTGTCTCTCCAGCCCTCATTCTGAAGCCACACAGCTCAGTTTCTCTTTATATCTCTCACACCATCCAGCCTTCCATCCCTCTAGCCACTGTCCCTTTGCTGGAGCCCAAGGTGAGTGCCTGCAAGTGAGACTGTGTGCAAGCCCTGTAAGAGGCTGGCCTGGGTTTCTAGCACCCTTCCTTCTAGCAGCTGATTTTTATAACCAGGTGTTATATGGCCTTCTCTTCTTGACTTTGGTGTTTTAGGCTGGGGAGCCCTGTGTGGGGCTGAGACCCCTTGCACCCCAGGGGGACCTCTGCAGCTGAGATATCCCTCTGGAGTCTTAACCACCACACGTGGATAGGATCATCGGTGCCTCTAGACCAGTCTCAGCATGGCTTCTTCTTTACATCCTTAGTTTTATGATTTCTGTTCAGCTAGTCTTCAGATGGTTCCCAGGTTGACTGTTTTGTAATTTACTTGTGATTTTGGTGTGATCCTGGAAGGAGGCGAGTATCGCATCCTCCTACTCTGCCATCTTCACCAGATCCTCAACATCAGCACTTATTTAGTAATTATTTGTGTCTGTTACTAATCTAGGACTTCTACATATACTACCTCATTTAATCCTTTACTGTTATTTTTTTGCATCTTTTGTAGGTAAAAGCATTTTTCCTAACTCATACATCTAGAATTTCTGCTAGCCTCAAGTCAAATCAGCAGGAGTAAATACGTATAGATTTAATAACAAGGCTTTCCTTCTAATTGCCTTTGCCTCCATTACTGTGTCTTTGTTTCTTAAACATTGCCAGCTCCCACTTTACATATCTTGTGTTTTGCTGTGTGTCTGCTTTCTCTCTTGTCCTAAAACGCAGATTGACTTTCACGATGAAAGTCAATCCATTCTGCATTTTCATCACAGTCTTTGCTAAAATTTGGATTTCCCCATGCAAGAGAGTCATGATTTTTTTTTAAATGGTGAGGAATTAAAATATCAAAGAACTTTTAGTTTCAGAGGCCAAAGTTTTAAAACAGCAAGAGCCTAAGCATTTGACTTTTTAAAAGCCCCAAAACATGTTTATTCCAGAAAGAGCTAATGGGAAGAATAGACGCTGATAGAGGCACTAGCTTTTCTGACCCTGGAGGAAATGAATATTTTTCAGTCTGGGAGAGCAAAGAGGTACTGACTAATGTCTAGACTCAGGCAGCAGTTCGTGTCCTGAAAAGGCTGCCCTGTGCCCATCCCCCTGGAGTGGAGAATTCAGGAGGATGGTAAATAGAATTTACAGATAGATGTTGAAATCTAAGAACAAAAGGCATCTGTGCTTTGCTTTCCTGGGAGGGCGTGGATGGGGAACAGTGGGAGGGACTTGCCTACCCATCATGGCAAGGAAACATTAAAACAGAGGTGGCTAGATACATAGGAGTCTAGGCAGAGAGGCTTGTGACATTCATTTCCCTTTGCCCAGCACAGGAAGAATCCAGGAGCACAGAATCAGGAGAGTACGTGACAGAATGAGAGAGAACACCTTGTAAACACAAGATTTAATTGCACAGGCTGATGACACTGATAACTTTAGGGGAACACAGCAGCCTTAGGGATTGCCAGCACAGACAGATATTTGTTACCAAGGATGAGAAGCCCACAGGAATATAGATGCAATGCCAGAGATTGGGACAATAGTGAAGTGTTGGGTTTTCAGGTGCTGAGTCGACAGATAATGTGACATTGACTGAAACTAAGTCTCCACATCTAATTGTAAAGGCAACATGAAGTTCAAAGAAAAATATAGAAAAATGCCTATTTCTTACTTTTATTATAGAAAAATCTAGAAATAGCAGAAAATATGAGGAAAAAGTTACATTTCTCGCCCATATCCCCTATTATGAACACATACATGTAGACCAAGTGAAAAGATCCATGGAGCTACTGCACAGAGAAATTAATCTCTCTACATTCTACCCACATTTTATAGCAAAATGATACGCAGAATAACATTCCCTTAAATACCAACATGATTTGTAGAAAAGTCAAGGATTTATGCCCAGACGCATGAAAATAAAGCAATGAAGAAAAAAATAAAAGGTACAATTTATATAAAATTTGAAGTCACTTGTGACTGACAAGTCATTCCACTAAGTTACATTAGTAATATTAACAGATGTGGATTATTTTGGAAGTGGGTAATCTCTAAATTGTTGTCTCTGTGTATGTATGGCAGTTTGTTCTTCCCAGAGACCCCATGCCTTTGGGATTTTGCTCTTCACCATGGTGGCTTTAGGGGCAAGGCCTCACGTTGCTGGGGACTGGCATAACGAAGGAGCCACAATATTGCCTTTCCCTTTCCGTATCCTGAGCACACTCTGTTATTTCTTTCATGTATAGTTCTGGTTCTGCTTCCTCAATGCCAAAGTTCTCTGGTAGTTAAAACTTTAGCTGCAACATTCTCTGGGATAGTGATGAGACTAAAGCTCCCTTAGCTTTGTCCACATCCAAATGCCCATATTTGTACTTTGCTCTCTGTCTTCAGGTGTTCGGGAGGTCCTTCTGTCATCTGTCTACCCACAGACTGATTTGGTTCTTGGCAGCAGTGATGCTATGCAGGGCACAAGGTAAAGATACTCAAATCTCCTGTGTGGAGTCCAGGAAACCTGAATATCTAGAGTGGAGACGTTTTGGCCGCTGCCGTTTCTGCTGTGCTGGTTCATTTGTCTGTATGAATTATTTAAACATATAATTAGATTGGAAGAGTGGGAGTGGTTCTTTCTGCTTTCCAAAACATTTTGGTTCTCAAAGTGAATAAAGACTTTGCTATTTAGACACTGTTTCTGTAGATAAAACTAGGCATGAACCATTCTAAATTAAGATATTTTTACATACCGAATCAAATAACTTTTGACACAATAATTACCGATGTTTGTAAATATATGGGAATGCTTGGGAGAGTATGAATGAATACAATTTTTTGGGAAGGTAATCTGGCAGTAAACCTTAAAACTGGGTGTGCCCCACTTTTATAGAAAAATATAGAAAATAATGAAACATAGATGTTATATAAGTCCACATAATCTATTATAAAAAAAAATGCCTATGCTGTTCACTAATCTGCTGCCTCTCCTAGTTGTGCCAGACTTTTCTTCTCTGTGCCATTGGAGGTCACCCATCCTCGCTTTGCTGCTGGTCTTGTATCACCTGTGTGACATTGAGCTCATTAGCCTTCATAGGTGAAGGAGGGACAGACTTCGTATCACCTGCAAAACAGGATTTAATGACTGATTGTGGGGTTCTAAATAAAATTCTGTATAAGCAGTAAAGAATTACAAACATTCCACTAAATGGTTTCTTTATAATTAAAGAGAAAAATCACCCAAGAAGTTAAAATTCTAGCCTTGATCCCTTTCTACTCCCCATTCTGAAAGCAGAAATTTCTTTAAATCCCTGATTTGTAGAATCTCAACAAACTTTTAGGCAACCCCATCCCAACAAGTGTCCTCAGAACTTTTCACATCTACCAGGAGCACATCGCACAAAAACTGGGTTCAAACAACACTCGGGGGTTCCAATTGTATTTGTCGCTATGTCCATCTTTTTATGCCTGGTATGGTTGAGGGGCTGTTGAGAGAATATTGTTTGTTTGTACTGACTTCTTTTTTTCTAATTATACTAGCCAATATTTTATCGATATTATTAGTCTTAAAACAAAAGATTATGGTGTTTTTTATTGTATCCGTCTTGTGTGCTATTTCATTAATTGGTGATTTTGCCTTTATTACTGAACTCCTTTTACTATTTTTTTTTTTTTTGGTTGGAGGTGGAGGATGTCAAGAATTCTGTGTGTATTCATTTTTCAATCTCTCTTTTTTTTCTAATCAATGAAGTAAGGATTAAATTTTGCTCTCTAAGATTTGCTTTATCAATTTCAACAGACTTTAAGGTATTATATTTTCAATGTCATTTATAGTAATTTATAATTTTTGCTATGACTTCTAGTGTAATTCGTTAAAAGAAGCATGTCAATTTTTAATTTTATTGCGTTGTGCCTAGTGTTTGGGGTCATAAAATAGCACGTATTTTTGTGTCCTATTTCAAATTCAGTTTTGAGGATATTTCATGTGTCTTGGAAAAGATTGTATATTCTCTTTTGGGTAAAAGGTTGTAAATGCTTACATATGTAATTTAAATATGTGTTTTTTGTTTTTATTTTTTTAATATATTTTATTGATCATGCTATTACAGTTGTCCCATATTCCCCCCTTTATTCTCCTCCGCCCTGCACACCCTTTACCACCCACATTGCCCCCTTTCATTCATGTCCATGGGTCGTACATATAAGTTCTTTGGCTTCTACATTTCCTATACTATTCTTAACCTTCTCCTGTCTATTTTCTACCTACTATTTATACTACTTATTCTCTGTACCTTTTCTCCCTCTCGTTCGCTCCCACTCCCCCGCTGATAACTCTCCATGTAATCTCCATTTCTGTGATTCTGCTCCTGTTCTAGTTATTTGCTTAGTTTGTTTTTGTTTTTGTTTTTTCTAGGTTCAGTTGTTAATAGTTGTGAGTTTGTTGTTACTTTACTGTTTGTATTTTTTATCTTCTTTTCCTTAATAAGTCCCTTTAACATTTCATATAATAAGGGCTTGGTGATGATGAACTCCTTTAACTTGACCTTATCTGAGAAGTACTTTATATGCCCTTCCATTCTAAATGATAGCTTTGCTGGATAGAATAATCTTGGATGTGGGTCTTTGCCTTTCATGACTTCAAATACTTCTTTCCAGCCCCTTCTTGCACAAAACATTTCTTTTGAGAAATCAGCTGATAGTCTTATGGGAACTCCTTTGAAGGTAATTGGCTCATTTTCTCTTGCTGCTTTTAAGATTCTCTCCTTGTCTTCGATCTTGGCTAATATAATTATTATGTGCCTTGGTATGTTCCTCCTTGGGTCCAACTTCTTTGGGACTCTCTGAGCTTCCTGGACTTCCTGAAAGTCTATTTCCTTTGCCAGATTGAGGAAGTTCTCCTTTATTATTTTTTTCAAATAAGTTTTCAATTTCTTGCTCTCTGTCTTCTCCTTCTGGTACCCCTATGAATCAGATGTTGGAACGTTTAAAGATGTCCTGGGTTCCTAAGCCTCTCCTCATTTTTTTGAATTCTTGTTTCTTCATTCTGTTCTGGTTGAATGTTTCTTTCTACATTCTGCTCCAAACTGTTGATTTGAGTCCTGATTTCCTTCCCATCATGGTTGGTTCTCTGTAGATTTTTCTTTATTTCACATAATGCAACCTTTATTGCTGCCTGGGTCTTTTTTATGCTGTTGAAGTTCCCAGTGAGTTCCTAGAGCATCCTGATTACCAGTGTTTTGAACTGTGTATCTGATAGGCTGGCTATCTCTTCATCACTTAGTTGTATTTTTTCTGGAGCTTTGAACTGTTCTTTCATTTGGGCCATTTTTTTTTGTCTCCAAATCTTCTGTTTTTATATTTGACTTTTTTGCTTTACTTTCTTTTTTAATATATGAAAGTAAAAATTCTGAGAGAACTATGGGAACTCTACCATTATGATTATGGATTTATAACTTTTTGTAGTCTATTAGCTTTTTATATTTTTTTGAGTTTTTTAGGATGTATAAAGATGTATGATTAATATATATTATTTTAGATTGTTCAATTTATTATTTTGAAATATGTATATATTTCAAAAAAAGATACATATATACCTTACAATATTTTTGTCTTCCAGTCTCCCTTTCCTCTTCTTTTAAAAGTCTCATTGAACTGATGTTCAAACATTTCAGGTCTTAGAGAATTTCTTTAATTCCTTCCATATCTTAATTCCTTTGTGCTGCATTCTGGGAGAATTCCATGACCTGATCTTTTTACATACTCATTTACTCTTCAGTGATATCCATTCTGCTAAATTCAGCCAGTCTGTTTAGATTT
Organism: Micronycteris hirsuta; assembly: GCA_004026765.1. Taxonomy (NCBI): domain Eukaryota; kingdom Metazoa; phylum Chordata; class Mammalia; order Chiroptera; family Phyllostomidae; genus Micronycteris; species Micronycteris hirsuta. Next base: position 104,687 of record PVJI01001956.1, on the reverse strand, counting down.
TATATATCTTATTATCTACATCTCTAATTTTTACTATTTACAATGCTGGCTTCTTTTTGCACTTAAGATATCACATTTATTCTTGTCCAAGTATTTATTTATTTATGAAATCTTTCTTTGTTAGATATGAATTTTTGAACTTGTGAAGTTCATTGCTCCTCTTACATTGTGCTAACTTTCACAAATGTTTGGCTATTTGTTATTATATTGAGATTCCCATTGAATAATCTGTCTTATCAATAAGAGTAGCCAGCATTGGAAAGGAAAGAAATTACTGCCATGCCTTATATTATGCACTGCATTCAGTAAAACTTGGGGAATGTCTAGACTGCCATTTGTTGTCAAAGCTCTCAGCTACTGTCAGCCTCCTAGAGCATTGTCAAGTGTATCTCTCTAACTTACGTTGCTATATTCACTCCAGCTTCCTGGAGGCAGACACCTTCCTTTGCGGGGAGTATGTGTGTGGAATGTGTATGGCTGTTACATCTTTATTCACATTAATCACTCTGCCTATTGTCAATCAGCTCTTTCCTGCTCCTCCTGGCTTCTACCTCTCCGAGCATAAACTCACTTGGTACTGCTTCTCTCTTTTCTGACAGTTTCTACCTTCAACCTTATTCCACTACTTTCCAATATATAGAGATTCTTCACATAATTTTTGTCACTGAGAATTTAACTTCTCGTTTGTCTACTTTGCTACTTTTAAAGATGGAAAAAATATATTTGAAATTGTATTAACCTAGTAACATCATAAATGTAGATGAATGTTTTCTTTGCATTTTCTTTATCTTTTCTATATTTGACTTTGGTCATGCATTGTTTTTAGTCAGAAAAACATGTATTTATATATGTATTAAATTTTAAAATAAATTTTTTTTTTATAATTCTATGATGAAAGTGCTGACCCAAGACAAAAGAGAGAAGCTGAACACACCTGCTTCCTTACAATGCTTTCTGGAATCTTCCCAGGAAGTCTTGATTGTGACATGGCAGAAAGTCAAGGCTGTAACTCCAGAAAACATGGTCACCTTCAGCAACGAACACGGGGTTGTGGTTCAGCCTGCTTATAAGGGTAAGATGAACATAACTGAGCTGGGACTTCGGAACACAACCATTACCTTCTGGAATACCACTCTGGAGGATGAGGGGTGTTACAAGTGCCTCTTCAATACCTTCGGTGCCGGGAAGATCGTGGGAGAACCCTGCCTCATTCTTTTTGGTGAGAATCTCTGAGAATATTTTTTCTCTGACTAGAAATGTTATTTTCAAGAATGTTTGGAACATGGTGGTAGCACCTAGTTTTTCAGGGTCCTAACCCCAGAAATGCCGATTAGAAGACATTTAACCTTTCGCATCCACTGCCACTGTGGCTGTGCTGCTGGGGAGTTCACGGGGCTGCGTGGAATTTCTGCCTGGAGGTTGTTTTGCTTTGAGGAATCCTGTTGTCCACAGGAGTACATTAAGGACCATGGTAAAGACAAGTTCTCCATAAGCAGTGATAGGATGCAGACCTGGCTTTGACGTTGGCAATCGTGTGACCATAGAAGAGTCCTGTCCACTCTTTGCACCAAAGTTAATTTCTCCACAGGAAGTGCGACATAGATTAACTATAGTGTCTCTAATAGTGTTAACACTTTTGGGTGTAAGGTCAGAGCCCGAGTGGGCTAACCTGGGGCCCGTTATGGTGGGCCCTCTCATTTTGTTTCAGTGCAGCTCTCTCAGGGTCAATAAGGGGACCTTACAGCGCAGGTTCTTCATACCTGATGTCAACTAGACAATTAACTGGATAATAAAAATATTTTTAAAACTCTAAGACTTACTTAGACAAGATTCCTTTCCTCTTAACTGACATATAGCTGAGATAAAGAATTGAGAAATAGGAATGAGGGGTAACCATGGAGCATGGCATACTTAGTGGTGGTTTTAGGAGGGAAGAGACCAGCTGAGGCAGGGTTATTAGGAATGTTAATGTCAGAGTTTGAGCACACCAAATATATTGGACACAGGGCAAGAGGAGGCTAAGTAGATAAGAATGCAACAGAGGGATGACAAGTATAAAAGAATGCAAGGGAGGAAATACAACTATCCTTCACTGGACTATAATGAGTGCTCTCTTCAGGATCTTACGTCAGGCCTTCATATCTACTTCTTTCTTTCTGTCTGTCTCTCTCAGTCTCTCTCTCGCCTCCCTCTCTCTCCAATCCTCCCTCCCTCCATCATTCCTTTCCCTTTTTTAATTCCCTTCATTTCTTCCTCCTTTCCTTCCTTGCCTCCTCCCTCTCCCATCCTTCCCTTCCTCCCTCCTATCTCATTTTTCTTCTTTTTCCTTCTTATGTCGTATGTTTCTCATTTCTGTTCCTTTTATATTTTCCTTTGCTCATCATTCTCTTTTCCTGCTATTCTCTCTCCTTTACTCATACTCCTTTTTATTTCTTTTTGCCTGAAAATCAGACTCTTCTGAGTCTTCCAGCTAGTAATATTGTTATTCTCTTCTACACGGACCTTTTCCAGACACACCAAGCTTTTATCTGTCGTACTTTGATATACGAGACAGCCCCGTCATCCAGTCTGGTCACGTCAGCCGTAATCACTTTTCTCTCTCTTCCCCAGTACTCATTGGTGTTAGTCATCTTGGCCTTCTTTGGACAGAGCCACAGACCTTTTAGCCTTATTTCCTCCAGCCCACTGCCACTCATCCTCCTCTTGAACTTCTCAATACAAACCACTTTTTAATTTAGCACTGCCCTCTAATTATCTTGTGGGCTACAAAGCCAACCACAGAAAGACAGGCCTGTATTTTGTCCAGCAGAAATAAACTGTATTCCAATGAAAATGAAGCCATTAGTCAAGGGACTTTAAAAAGGGGAACAGGGTAAAGCTGGCCTAAAAATAACGTCCTTTTTCCGTAAGCCAGTTATGTTTTCTTAATTTTATAAGGTGATCTCCAAGATTCTTCATTCTGTGATTTTCTGGTTATTGCCTGTGCATTTACAATTTGCCTTTTGTGTAGCTGTGCAACCAGGGATTTTCCAAGTTCTTCTGTACAACTTATTTCTTGGTTCAGTTTCAAGAAGAAAACTGCTTCACTAAGCAGCAGTCCCTCAATGGGCTCTGTGCTCTGAACCTGCCCTGGTGCTTCCGAGGTGTGCAGGCTACTTGTACGGAGGTACTCATTGGTGGTCATTGTCAAACTATTTGTGAGTGATACCCAGAAAAAGGCAGAGATGCCGCATTGCCCATGAAAAAGGGAAACAGAATAATTGGGCTCTGGACTATTTGAGAGGGAAGACATCCTTTGTCCATTCAGCTAATTCACCTACAAACCATGGAGAGGATTTTTTGGTCACAGGGTTGTACCATGCCAGTCCTCAACTTGCAGTTGAGGGAATTACACACAGGCAGAACTTAGAAGGCCTCAGTTGGGATGGACATGCTACCTTATCTTTCTAGTCCCCATTCTGTCATTTTTCTTGGGAGGGTACAACATTCAAGCAAGGTAACTAACTGACGGCAAACAATCTTTTTTTGTTTGTTTATTTTTTGTCCCAGTACAGCCCACGGTATTCCTTCACACTGAATTCTTTGAAGGCCACCTAAATGTCACTTGTTCTGCCAATGCCCGCCCAGCCCCTTTGATCTCCTGGAAGGTCTCTGGGTCAGGAATGGACAACAGTACTGAGACTATCTCACACCCCAATGGGACCACATCTGTCATCAGCGTCCTACAGGTCAAAGACCCCAAGAATCAAGTGGGGAATGAGGTGATCTGCCAGGTGCAGCACCTGGGGACTCTGACTGACTTCAGGCAGGCTCTGAACAACGGTAAGAGAACATGGGCAGATGGCTGTGGTCACACCTATGTACATACATCTGGAAGGTGGAGAATATTCTGCAGAACCTCTCAGCTTCTTAGCAAAGGAGCGAGTAGAGGAGAAAATAGATTAAGGAGGGAAAGAAAAACAGAGTTGAGGAAGCCAATAAAGCCAACGTTATTTTACTAAATGTGGCATGCCTCCCACATACCAAATGCCGGGATCCATTCATTCATTTGTTTTTCCATGCTAATATGTTACCAAGTATCAGTTGTGTGCCAGGCTTTGTAATAGTGAGCAAGACTCAGAGAGCATCTAGTCTAATTGGAAAATACTGAAGTGGCTGAGCAATTGAAAAACTGCCTGTTAAATGCTTTCATAAGAAAGCTATAGTGCAGCCCTGGCCAGGTGGCTCAGTTGAGTAGAGCATTGTCCCAATACCCCAAGGTTGTGGGTTTGATCCCTAGTCAGGATGCATACAAGAAGTAACCAGTGAATGCATGTATAAGTGGAACAACAAACTGATGTTTCTCTTGCTTTCTCTCCCTCTTCCTCTCTCTCTAAAATCCATAAACAAAAAATTGTTTTAAAAAGGTATAGTGCAGCAATATTCCTGAAAAACAATAATCTGAAAAAGAATATATTTCCTTTTCAAAGAATGCCAAAAGTAACATAACATTTATAATGATTTTTCCCTTTTTATTTCTCTGTATTTTCTAAAACTTCCTCAATAAACATATTACTTTAATGGACAGATATGGCAAAGAGACCTCTAAACAAGCCTTGGTTCTACCACTTACTATGCTGATTTTAGGTTTAATTTCTCTGAGCCTCAGGGTTAATTTTTTTAATATTGGATAATAATGATAATACCTAATTCTTGGGCAATTTTGAGGATTAAATGAGATAATACATTCAAAGCTCTTATTACATAGTAATTACATAAAACATGTTAGCTATTATTATCTAAATGTTTTTAAAATAATATGTCATGAATATAGACATCAATATGTATACATTTGATAATAATTTTCATTGAAAGCTTAACTCCAGTAAAAACTCACCTCAACTATTGCTTTATTCTTTTTTCCTCAAAAACTTCCTTTTATGAATTTGTTTTACCTCTTTTTCCCTTCAATACCTGCAGGCTTTTGGTTTTCAGTTCCACTGCTGTTAAGTATTGTTTCCCTGGTAATTCTTCTGATCTTAATCTCAATCTTACTCTACTGGAAACGTCGCCGGACCCAAGACAGAGGTGAGCTGGAACAGGAAGTACGAAAAGGAAACATGATTGTTTGAATGATAATTTGGTAGTCATATGAAGATATAAATAAGGGAATGGCAACAGATGCTTTGTTCATTGTTTCCAAATTACGTAAACGTTAATGATATTTTAAAGCAATGATATTTTGAGCACTTAATTTCAGTATCATTTTCTTGCAATTAGACATTAAACTGGATGTTTCTGCTTTGGATTTGCTGAGATTGTTTAAAGGCTAATTGTTTTGTAAATTGAGAGTAAGGGCTGATGAGAAGAAATGTGGGAAATGTTTTCTGATGACTATGAAATCATATGATGACAGAACCAGAGAAAGGAGTTTGCCACCCATGCTGTGTTCTTTCTATCCATTAATGAGAGGAAGAAACTCTTCTCTTTTTATAGCGTTCCACAGGCCGGCTATTCTATTTAAGAGACTATGAAATTGTCCAATATGATCATTAATTAAGCAGTACTTTCTGTGTTATACTCTATGTCTCAAACATTATAAGCAACATACAGGTGACCCACACTTACATACCTGTGTCATGTCATTCTACCCTCATAGACAACAAATTCCTCTCCGTTCCTTCCAGCATCCTATCACAATGTCTTATGTATACCAGGTGTCCAGTAAACATTCATTAAAATAGTAAATGAATGAGTTAATGCATAGAAGGGCAGATCTAAAAACTGATTTTTTTAAATTTCCCTTTTCTTATTATAAATTCAGTACCTTGTAAATACCGAGTCTAAAACATCGCAAGACATTATAAAACTAGAGATGCTATAAAGCAGGAGTCAGCTGGATGCTATAGAGTCAGCTAGAGAGAGAGAGTTAAATTTCTTTGGTTTCCGAAGACAGCCAACGCAAAACCGCTGTTTATTTTGGGTGTGATGGGAATTTCCTAGGGTGATACGGGAATTTTCTCCATCTCAGACGACTGAAAGTTGGGGAAAAAAAAAATTGGCTTTGAGTGTTATTTTAGATGTCTGTTAAAAATCTCACTCAAATGCAACCTTTTTTTTTTCTTTTCATTTTATGTCTCATAGACTAATATCTTTCAAGTCCTAGGTTTTTTGAGCACTTAATTTTGCATAAGACTTTTAAAAATAACAGATTGATTCTTGTGGTTTTATAAGAAAAGCAACAAATCTTGTGTGTCAGTTACTCCTTCACAGAGTAGGTAAATGTATTTGTCCTGTCAGGGAGAGGACATTGCAGGCCAGCTGATCTTGTTGCACATAAATATAAGCCTATAGACCTCATGAGCAATCTGCAGAATGTCAAAAGCAGAAGGCTGATTCTGCTTTATCCGGACATTTTACTTTTCCAATTAGGAACTGAAGCCCAGAGAAGAAAGTTGACAATCATCCCTCAGTCACACAGCTAGTAGTTTTCAACAGGCTTAGGCCACCTGGTCCCCTGACCTCTGCCAGGAAGTTCTTCCAGTCAGGATGCCCTGGAATCCTGACTTGAAAGGTGCTGTTGTTTTCAGTTGTACTTACTTCACTCTGTGCTTGCTGTTACTGCTGTGTTCTTTTGGAAAATTTAAGCAGAAAAGTACAAAGTGTTCAAATTCATTTTTAAAAGTCCCCTTTGGGCAAGAATCATAATACTATCTATTCAAGCCCAAGGTGAATTCCACTAGAAAGGGGCATTTGGAAAACAGTTATCTTTTGTTCATTAAGTCACTCTTGGATTTCTGGGAGATATAATTAATTGTTCAATGCCTTATCCAGTTCCTGAAAAAAAAAAAAGAGTCAGCTTATCTCTGTACTCAGGTTTTTTCTCATTTATGGAACATAGTAGTTCCCCCTTATCTAAGGGGAATATGTTCCAAGGCCTCCAGTGGGTGCTGGAAACCATACATAGTACCAAATTCTATAGATATTATGTTTTCTCCTATACATCCATACCTATGATAAAGTTTACCTTATAAATTAGGCACAATAAGAGATTAACAACAACATCTAATGATAAAATAGAGCAGTGATAACAGTATACTGTAATAAAGTTATGTGATGGGGCATTATTATGTAAAATAAGGGTTACTTGAATACAAGCACAGCAGATACCTACAGGTGCAGTTGATCTGATAACCTAGATGGCTACTAAGTGACTAATGGGCCAGAAGTATACACAGCATGGCTATGCTGGGCGAAGGGATGATTCACATCCAGGTGGGATGGAGTACAACCATACAAGATTTTATTGTGCCATTCAGAACAGAGAAAAATTTAAGTAGTAAAGGGTGAAAGTGGTCAAATATACAAGGGGAGGGCCCCCAAAAGGAATTTATTTATAAAAAATTGTGTATTTATTCTAACATGCTTAAACTTCAGTCACTTTCAAACTACTCTCCATTTGATGCAATACACCTATCAAGACATTTTTTCCACCACTCAAAACAGTTTTGAACTCATCAATTTGGATGCCTTTTAGTGCTGATGACTATGAAATCATATGATGACAAAACCAGAGAAAGGAGTTTGCCACCCATGCTGTGTTCTTTCTATCCATTAATGAGAGGAGGAAACTTGGATTTCTGGGAAATATAATTAATTGTTCAATGCCTTATCCAGTTCCTGAAACAAAAAGAGTCAGCTTATCTCTGTACCCAGGTTTTTTCTCATTTAACAAACAGCTTCTGCTATTTTTTGTTTCACCTCTTCCACATCAGTTTTCCTTTGAGGACTTTTTTCATCCAGAGAAACAAAAAATAAGTCACTAGGAGCAAGATCAGGTGAATAAGGAGGGTGGGGCATGAGGTCAGAAACTGGTGACCACTCAGCACGGTGTGGGCAGGTGCGCCCATAAATCACCCGTCACGAAATGGGCAAACGTGTTCATTGAGTCTTCAAAAAAAATATTCACTGAGGCCCAGTGCAGCCTCTCACAGCAATGCTAACTGATACACTGATACAGGTGGTTTCTTAGAACACTCACCTAGTTGGGGAAGCCTGTGCTACGAGGGGCCCGCCCTTCAGAATATAATTCTGGGTTTTGGGGGGCAGGTTCCCCCTCATACGGTGATGGGAGGAACTTTGACTTAGGGTAGTAAACACAATGCAGCACACAGATGATGTATTATAGAAATGTATACTTGAAACCTATTTTATTAACCAGTTTCAACCCAATAATTTAGTTTAAAAACTTGGGAATTGTTTATTTCTGCAATTGTCTATGTTATATTGTAGACTGCAGTTGTCTGCAGCTAACTGAAATGGTGGAAAGCAAAACTGTGAACAAAGGGGACCTGCCATAAACAACCAAACCTGCATCGAATCTTGTAAGCGCTAGGATTGCCGTGCCCTGATGATGTCTTCACTACACACGGTCAACTCAGCTCACTGCACTGAATGTTCAGTGGCATATTTTGAGTGACTGGACTTTTTAGCTGGTTTCAAAAATTTTAACAGCCAGATCACTTGATCCCATATATTTAAAGAGCTAGTAAAACCAGTTGTTTATGGAGACTTAAATGTCTAAGGCTAAGGAAATACTGTTTTTAAGACCGAAATTTAAGTTGCATAAAGTTGGAAGAAGGGGAATAAAATCATTTTTATTTCTTTAAGTGATAAATTGTGATTGTCAATTGTTGAAAAAAAAATGAATAGTCCTACTGCCTTTGCTTTCCATCTTTCCTTTTACTTTTGGTTATTTTTTTTCTTTTTTTTTTTCATTTGTTGAAAACTTAAAACTTTTGGATGGGCAAGGAAAATGTCTCACAGATTCTTGACTTGACTTGAAAAATTGTGACCTAACTAGAAACAGAGGGGAACAGAGGGTGTGTGAGCGTGAGCATGCATGGGCTCGGTTTGTGAGGGAGGAGAGGTGAATTAGTTCTTGAACTCATTGGATGTGAGTAGACAAAGAGTAATCTCCATGAGCTTCTCAGTAGGGAGACAGGCCTGGTGGGTAAGGAAAATTTGTGAAGTAGGTTTCAACTCTTTGTTAGATAAGTGACCAAAAAAAGAGAATTTTAGATCAAAATCACTTGCTGGCTGCTCACAAAAGCATAAGCAAATTAATAGTTTTTAGACAGAGGCATAATCTGTAATAACTATATTATTTTTATGAAGATCGACTCTGTTTACTTTTCTTGTGGTTTTGTATAATGCCAGAGAGTGTGATTTTGATTTTTCTCCACAGTTAAGGTGCCCAATGAAGGAAGGTATGATGAGTTAGAGGCAATATCTCTTTGCACCATTCCTGAAGGGATCATTGTAGTTACTTCTCATGAGACTGCAACAGTAAGATAATATGTTAATAGGTTTACAGAGAACTTTTTTTCTTTTATGAAACAATTCCTTTATTACTGAAATAGAAAATGAGAAAAAATTAAAATTTCCCAGGGAAATTTTCTACCATTCTATAATAGTTATTTCTTTTTTATTATTGTTGTTCAGTTACAGGTGTCCCACCTTTTTCCCCATTGCTCTCCTCTCCCCCCGCCAGTCAACCCCCACCCCATTGTCTGTGCCCTTTAAAACCAAATTGGTGTCATAAATCTGTCCTTTACACATCTACAATCAAGTTAATCTGGGTTTGAGGATAATCTTTTATTGCTCATTAGTCAACCCAAAAATGATTACATGCTTCTCAGAAACAACACTTCACTTCAGGGCAGATCAGCATAGACTTTCATCTAATTTTTAGAAAATTTTATTTTGAGTAGCAGTTTTCTTTTGTCTCATTGACATAAGGCTGAACTAGAAAACAGTAGGAAATTTAGACAGTCATATGAAGTACATGTTCCAAACTTCACTTTTTCTTCAAGAATATATCTATGTCATGTAGAAGTGTGTTGGTTTTTTACCCACATTATCTCTATTATTGCCTTGATTTCTTTCACTTCGCTTCACAATAACCTAACCTATTAGTGGGCTCTTTGCAATGCAAACAATGGCAGTGTGAGTAAAGCAGGAGATCCTGGGTAGGATCCTGTTACTTTCTCCTATTTTCATCTTAGTACTATGTCAAATAACAGAGATGATCAATAAACAATTTGTAATGGTGAACAATCTGTAATTGGTGATTAGTTGGAAGGACAATACAAAGAAAATTTGTTTCCAAAAATAATACAAGAAGCTTTGCTTTGCTAAATAATTATATTTATGCTTTCCAGATGAAAGTTGGATGAGTGGTAATTCTCATCCTTACCCCAATTTTCCCATAGTTCCAGGAAGAAGAAATGTAATCCTTTATGTGAGGAAAGTGTTAAGCAAACTTTATTGAAATCCTAGGTCAGAATTGCTGCAATAAATTTTGCATTCCAAGGCCTATTTTTATACAAAATTTTACCCTTGAATGAGTGTAAATGCCATCCATCATATAAAAGTTTCGTGATATAACCTGGTCACAAAGTTACTGGTTAACAGACCTTTGACCCTGGGCATTCCTGCCTGAGCTGTTATGTGTCTTTTGCCACTGACAGCTCGCACTGGCAATATTGGCTATGTTCAGACATGCAGAACTTTCCAGAGTCTGGTAAGAAATACTTAAGATTACACAAATTGAGAAATGGCACCAAGACAAAATTCCAGGTCTTTTATTTCTCTCTACATGCTGTAGGGGGGCCCACATCCTCCGGTTTCTGTGCAAGCTAATAATCCTGGAAAGGATCTCCATTTGTCTGCTCTGTGACTGTTCCTAAGCTTATGTCCAGCAAGTCAGTATCTACAGGAAACAAAGCTCAAGATCTTATAAATAAAATACACATAGATCATTTAGAATTCTTGAACATGTTCTTTTACTTGTAGTCTAAGTGGTTCTGCAAACCTTTATTTCCTAGAATTACCTATCTTTTTTTTTTAAGATTTTTTTTTATTTTTATTTATTTTTAGAGAGAGAGGAAGGGAAGGAGAAAGAGAGGGAGAGAAACAGCAATGTATGGTTGCCTCTCACATGGCCCTCATGGGGACCTGGCCTGCAACCCAGGCATGTGCCCCGACTGGGAATCGAACCGGGATCCTCTGGTTCCCAGCCCGCGCTCAATCCACTGAGCTACACCAGCCAGGGCTGAATTACCTATCTTTTAAAGAGAGCCACATTCCCTTCACATCACATGTCATCAAGCATGTCTAATTCCCTACCTTTGCTGATGAAATTTGTGTGAGGAGAATTCTATGTTTATTGACCTTTCTGTTATTTATCTTCTTAAAATCTATTAGGACAAAAATTATAAACGTGCAAAGTTAATATTTTGGTCTTTCTTTTATTCAGAGCCTTAGAAGAGTCACAGAACCCTGAAAATTTGTCACTGGTCTACTTGAATCTGGTGCAGGAAGAAAGCAGGAGAAAAAGGGTCATCTCCAGGGACCTATGAGAGCAAAAGAGGTTGAAATAAAAGGCCTAAGGATTTAAAGACTTTCTGCTGCCATCTAAGCTCCCCAGTACCTGTGCAAGTTCCCAGAGGAAGTCATCATTCGACCTCTCCAGTCTGTTGTAGGGATTGATTTTGTGAAGCAGTGCAGTGTTGTGCTGCTGAACGGATGCTGGACTCAGAATCAGCAGCCACAGCTTGAGGCCAACTTTGCCTGAGACTGGTGACAACCCTGTTAATCACATTATTCAGTGAATTTCCACGGTGGCATCCAGAAGATTAAGGAGTTGGACTAGACAATTTACCATTCTGCTCTAAAAAATGAAGAAATCCTGGAAAAAGGGAAAAGATACGAAAAAGAGAGAGAGAGAAAAATTGGTAAGGTTAAGGACCAAAGAACTTTTTTTTGAGATTACCTTTTGCTTTTCTGTGGCGGTTCCATCTCTTCTTCCCTGTTCTTAGGTTCATGAGTCTGTTTTCTGTCACTTGCTATCCAGTCCACTGCCTGCTTGCTGCTTTGTTCATAGCTGCTCTCTCTAGAACCCTTGGTTTCACTGCTGTTTTTCATGTAGTGCTGTGACATTTACCACCATGGAAATAGGATTGAATTTATTGTGAAATAACATTGGTGACTTCAATTTAACTTACCTATTTTTATAGCAGAATAAATATTGTTAGTCTTAGGTAGCAGCTCACATTTGTTTAAAAAAAAAAAAAAGCATGCATTCTTTGTCTATTTGTCTCATAATATGACCCAGGCCTATTTTAGTCATTCTGCATTCAGACTAGTATAATGAAAATATATTATACAAACAAGCATTGAGGAAGTTTCCTAAATAGCAATTGGCCAGTTCGAATGCTTTGTTTCTCCTGTCTTCTCTCCCATGAGTTCACTTTTCCCAGTCGTAGAGGAAGCATGTATGGGCGTGCAATTCCCTTTGTCCTAACTATATTGTTTTAACTAATGGAACAATTTTCGAACTCTTTAATAATCATAAGACCAAATTAGTGATTTTTTTCAGTATCTTTTGCTTTCTTGTCTCTATCCAGTGGCCTAGAAATGAAAACTGAAGTTGTTTTCACTGTTGAATTGGGTATTTATATATTTAGTAACCTTTTCAGGTGTTATTTAATTCTGTATTATTTCTTACATTTGTATAAGATATTGAATTAAAAGTGTCAACTCTAAATATTTGTTTCTTTATATTCTCTTGGGAAATGTGGGAAACATGGATATTAATGATGATCCTTGTAGTTTCCCTCTGTGTGTGAAACCCTCCCCTCCACTCTCTCTCACCCTCTAAAGACTCCCTTGACATTTCTCACCATTCACAGTGTCACAAATCAGATGTCCCTGCTGTCCCTGGTTACCTCAGACAGTTTTGGATTCAGTAAGAATTACCACCCTGCCTCTGGTTTTGCGATATTTCTGGTATTTCAGCTACCACATCAGGCAAGATAACTTAAAGCAGCAGTTGTCAAATATTTAGGTCTCAAGACCACTTGACACGCTTAAAGACATTATTAAAGATCCCAGGAAGTTTTTGTGAAGTGAATTATGTCTGTTGATATTTACCATATCTGAAACAAAGTCTGACAAATTTTAAAAATGAAAATGTACAAGCCCACATTCTCTGAGCCATCAGAGTGATGTCAGCATGACAGATTACGTAGCTCCTAGAAAACCCCACGGCACACATGTGACAGAATGAGAGTGAAACCTGGTCAGAAGAGAAGCCCGAGGCCCAACCCAAAGAAATCAGTTCCTCATCCACTGGGTAATTAGTTGTTCTTTGTGGACCCTCCAGGTCCCAGGAAGATGCTCCAGAGACTAAAGGTGGCCTTGGGGAGCTGAGCTAAAAGGGCAGGAGCAGGTGTGCCCCCACCCAGTACCCCAGGGGTGAAGCCAGCAGGGGTTACAGTGGGGGATGGTTGAATATGGATCCCAACCACGGCAAGGGAGTTGTCAGATGCCACGTTAAAGAAGATCCCCAGGGGTAACAGCCTTGGAGAGGACTGGGCACTGGGGGTGAGTACCAGAGAAGGCCCAGGAAGAAGGCAGGGCTATTCAGGCTAGGGCACACTTGGATATGATACCTGGGGCACCTGCCAACAGCACCTGCCCCCCTCCAGGGAGTTCACACTGAAGGCCAGGCTGGAGCTACCTTTGACCCTGAAGGAAGATGAGGACCATGACAGGCAAAGTGGGCCATGAGGACTCCCAAGGACAGAGTTCTTGCCCCAGGCAGCATTGGCTCCTGATGCTGCTCGGCCTGGCTGTGGTCACCCATGGCCTGCTGCCCTTGACAGCATTTCAGAGCAGGGTTCCAGGCCCCCAAGACCTGGCAGGAGCAGCCTTCAGAACCTAAGGGATTATAGGTTCCTATGGGCCTCTTGGGGACAGGTCCCAGGTGCTGGCCTAATGGGTTTTAGTCTAGGCCTCTGTCACCATGGTATGTTCTTTGGGGCAGTACCCAGCTCCTTGTCCTAGGTCAGCCCAAGTTTGTACCCTTGGTCACTCTGTTTCTGCCCTCCCCCGAGGAGCTCAGCAACAGCAAGGCCACACTCGTGCGTCTCATCAGTGACTTCTACCCTGGCAGCGTGACAGTGGCCAGGAAGGCAAATAGCAGTCTCATCACCCAGTCTGTGGACACCACCAAGCCTCAAAACAGAACAAAAACAAGTACTTGGGCAGGAGCTAACTGAGCCTTATGTCTGACAAGTAGAAATCAAACCTCAGCTACAGCTGCCACATCACCCATGAAGGGAGCACTGTGGAGAAGACAGTGGTCCCCTCACAGTGTTCTTAGGACCCTGAGTCCCCCACCATTGGGTCCCTCCTCAGTCAGATGCTCCTTTCTCTAGCTTCCACTGCACCCCTGAGGGCCCTACCCAGGTCCACTCAGATTGGGCAGGTCCCCCTTTCTCCCTGTTTCTGCTTCTCCTTAATAAAGACCTAATCATTTATCAAAAAAGAAAAGAAATTACTGAAGACAGCCCACTCACAGTATAGACAAAGAAGGAGACCACTTTATGAGAAGACTTCATGAGTCTTTTTCAAAGGAAGTACTTATTAAACAGCTATCTGTATTCACAGTGCCTAAGCAGTCTAGTAATTACCTTTCTAGGAGTTCCCCTGAAGGTGCTGAGAGCCATAGGACTAATCCCTCTTTAATCACTAACAATTGTGTTTAAATTGGCTTAGTAAATGGATTATCAGTTACCTTGCAAGATATTGAGAGTTTTGGACTTGGAATAGGTAGGTTTTGAAGGACAAGGCTAGGGAGGGTCATAGAGGATGAAGAGGAGGAAGGGAGGGCAGATCTGATGCTTGTGGAGACCAGTCTTGCCTTGTGACTCCTGCTGTCACACCCCTGGGACAGGGTCACCCTCCACACTCACCCTGTAGTGCCTCTTCTGAATTTGTGAATTAGAGAGAAGCAGCTTGAGCTTTCTATATTTAAACTCCATTGAGAAAGTTGTAAACATTTGAGTCACTTAGAGTAACTCAATCACATAATTTTTTTCTTAGTAAAAATTTAGAAAATTTCCAGGATGGTGGTAAACTTACTATAAGACAGGGAAAAATCCCTTTGTGCTTAAATAAAACTAAAACTGAAAATGAGGATTTAGAAGAAGGAGGGGGTACGAATTTGTGAATTACCAACTAGGTAACATTGTGTAAACTCAGGTTTAAAGAGAACAAAATTTATAAGGCTTTGGTTAAAATACTTTTCTTGGACAAACTTTCCCCTAATGTCATTCTTAGATTATTAAGAAAGGGGTTTTACTCTTTGAAAGTAAAGCCTTCTCAACTAATTCCTGAAAACTGTAATTTTTTTTAAAACATTCCAGATTTGACTTCAATCTCACCACCACAGCTGCTCAAACCAATGAACATGCACAAGGAAACAGAGAGCTATTAGTCAATTCTAAGCAAGCTAACTTTTGTGCAGACATTACATTTATTAAAGACTTGTGAGATTCGGAAGGTATTTAAGCCCACTTTTGTAGGTATGAAAAGTGAGGCTTTTCAGAGACTTTCCTCAGGTAACACTGTGAATGTGAGATTGTGCTGAAACTCCAAATGGGAATTCCAGGCTTCCTGCCCAGTGCCCTCTCTGACCCCTTTATTCATCCCGTGATTCATCTCACATCCTATTTGTCAGTATGTCCCATTTGCTCTGTTAATATACTAGGAATCCTACTCCTATGCCCAATCTTGCCACCTGGCCTAAACCATCATTATTTTTCTCCTAGACTGTTGCCACAGCTTGCTTTCTTCTTCTTCCTTCTTTTTTTTTTGAGATTTTATTTATTTATTTTTAAAGAGAGGGGAAAAGAGGGAGGGAAACATCGAGTGGTTTCCTCTCACATGTCCCAGCCGGGCACCTGACCAGCAACCCACATATGTACCCTGACCGGGAATGGAACCAGTGACCTTTTGTTTTGTGGGAAAATGCCCAACCCACTGACCCACACCAGGCAGGGCAAATTGTAGCTGTAGCTTTCTAATTAATCTCTCTGCTTCTGCTTTCTGCTTCTTTTAATCTATTTTAAAAACTTTTAAAATATACATCAAGAAAAATCATGTCATTCTTCTGCACAAAATTTCCAAATACTTGTCATCTTATGTAGAGTAAAAGCCAAAGTCTTTACAATGACTCTGTTTACGTGATTGAACTCTGAAATCATCTCTTACTATTCTTTCTCCGATCTTGCTTTGCCAGCCACACTAGTCTCCTTGCTATTTCACCAACACCCAAGCATGCTTCCGTCATACAGCCTCGGCACTGACTCTTTTCTCTGCCTGGAGTATTTTGTTGTTGTTTTCCTAACAGAAAATATTTTAATGTAGGAATCCACAAGAGAACATTACATTTAGGTGATAAAATTCGGGTTATAAATATAAGACAAATATCAAATAATATCGTACTTTTGGTTTAATGGAAAACATAACAGCTGTTTCAGGCATGCTTAATACTTTGGTTAAGTCTAAAAAGAGAATGGGCAAAAGTGTCAAAGATGTATGCAAAGATTTAACAGTTCACGTAATCCTTAGCACTTCTGAGAAACTATGCATGGGAAATATGTGACAAATATCCCGTAATAGGCGGCTTTGTTTCGTCAGTGACCATTCTGTTCATGCATTTTGAGCACTAAAAACTAGATTCAAAGTCTGCTCAACAAGCTAATAATACTATGAATCCCATATATTTAAAAAATATAGTTTAAATTTGGAAAGTTCAAGAAAAAGCATACTTGCTTTCAAAATGACTTGTAGATACAGTTGAGACTACGTCACGCACGTAATCGGGTATACTACTTACTGCGCACAGTTCATTCTAGTTACCATATTTGTGTTTGTGTGGTGCGGCAAGTGCACAAAGTTTATGCCCCAAAAGAAATCTGCCAATCCAGAAAAATAGTTACATTTAATTTCTCTTAAAGGTGAATAAACTAAAGAATAGGCTTTTCTTGATATCTCATTTTCAAATTATTGATACAAACTTGCCAAAAGAAATACCATATTTTGCCATGTATAATTTGCACTTTCTTTGTCCAAATTTGGGAGGGAAAAATAAGGATGTGCATTATACGTGAGTAGTACCTGAAATACCTTGTATCTGTTCTTGTGCTTTGTAATTATTTGTTACATAAAATTTCTTTACCATAATATGTTGAAAAATAAACGCTAAAATTCCTTTATAATATGAAAATAAGTATCTAAATATAAATAAATAAAAATTAAACTAAAAAATTAAAACAAAAGATTTTGTTCCTGAAAATTTGGGCCCAAAACATGGCTGCACAATATACATGGCAAATATGATAATTATATATTTTTCCCAGCATTGAATAACCTGCAGAAAATTTCCAAGATAGCTACATTTTTTGTTCAATTTACAAAAATAAATAACAGCTTTCTAACTGATAGTACTTACATTCGTAGCTCTCTAAAGTAAACATTAAAAACCAAAGTACAAAAAATTATTTTTCAGCTTCTGATTAGATCACTTAGTTACTTAAAGTATTTTTTGTGCCAACATTTCTCAAATTCAAAAGATATCTACTGAGGACTTGGCAAAATCTTCATTTCAAACTATTCATTCTGTTTCCATGGCAACACTGCAGGATTCCTTGGCTACCATTAGTTTTATCAGTTGACTATGGAATTTCTCAATCTTCTTTATGTCTTGAGCTTGGTCTGTTCTACATACCAAACAAACTAAATCATCTGTTGCTTTAATACACAAACCCTAATCAGAATACCTGTATTTGAGAACTTCACATGCCTTCATAAGGTCAGTGAGGTAGAGTTTCTCCACAGCGGGGGCTGAACTCCTCCCGGGTCTTGTATGTGGCTTTGTGGGCCTGGGGCTGAACAGCAAAGGAAGGCAGGGCTGTCCGCTTTTTTATTCCCACCCCCCTCCCTGTTAGCACATAATTCCTATCCCCAGAAAACGCTTCCTATTTCTCCTGCTTCATTTTCCTCCACTGCACTCATCACCATTATACCATGAAACATACTTTACATATCTATTTTATCTGTCTCCTTCCGTAAGACTGTACGCTTCTTCAGGGCAGAGGTGTTTTTGTTTTTTTTTTTTTCTTAATCTGTTTGCTTGCTTTTCCTGAGCACATAGTACAAGAGGTCAATACATATTTCTTGAATGAATTAATTTTATGCTAATACATTATGGGAGGGAGGGTAGTTCAAACACCTTTGCTTTGGAATATCTTTCCTACCTGTAAGAGAGTGAGATTGTATTACAGAGGAGGAAAGGGACTTTTAGAAATTGTTGGTCATGAGGTCTAGAAAAATACAATAAACTTAGAGCCAAAAAAGGGGGTTTAAGTTCCATTCCTGACATTTAGTAATGTGTGATCAGTCACTTAATCTCTCTGAATTGCATTTCCTCAATTATAAATTTCATGTGCACCAAGTTTGTCTTACTGAGTGGCTGTAAGGCTCAAGTGCAAGTTTATATAACCAAATCCCCCACTGAAATAGCATAGGGATCAAGTTTTTAGTTGCCTTCCAATTCTTTCTCACCCCCAAAGTCAGCCCACCCTTGTCCAGAAGTGGACATTGGATGTGGGGTTGAAGAGGAGGTAGGAGTGCTGGCAGTGGGAGCTGCCCTTTGGCTTAGCAGAGAGAAAAACAATTGCTGGGATCTGCTTCAACAGAAGCAGATACCCCAGCACACCATCCAGAATGATTTGGCCTTTCCTTGTGCTGAGGATAAGGCCAAAAGAGTAAAACACAAAAGTTAATGCTCTTGCTATTGAGCAATACAGTTTTGCCATCTTGCTCTGGAGTATTAACAGCCACAACCTGCCATCAGAGATGGCAGAGAGCTCTCTAAAACATTTAAGGGGATGCCAAAATTGATATTCCTTAGAATTCTCTCCTTAAAGTTATCTTATTTTACCAGATCTGATAATATGTCATGATAGAAAAATCTTGCCAGAACTCAAAAGGTCCCGGGGAATTCAACAGATACTTTGATACGTGTAACTAAAATCACATTAGTTCGGATAATGGAAAATTCAACTCAAAGAGTTGGAACTCAGAAAAGGAGATATTTTTCTGGAAGTAGCTTGTACTCTCTAGTCCAACAGCAAAAAGGCACTGAAGCCCAGCTGCCCAGATATTCAAATATTACATGAATCCGTATGTTGTGTTTAGTCTGCATGTAGTAATTTCCTTAACGTGTACACATGTTGGTTTCCCTTCTTATAAATCCAAGACAGTATTCTAAACATCTTATGTGAAAATAAGTCAGGTTAAGACTTTACTAGCTCTTAAGTCATGTATTAATTAACAGGCCCAATGGCTCTTAGATAAGAAATATCAGGAAGCACTAAAATTTTAGTGACAGTGAGCAAGCAGCCTGATGAAAGCATGCTGGTTTTATTGCATGGACAGGACTGGACTAGACCAGTGTTTGTGAAAACAGCCTAAGAATATCCTAGAATTTTATTCCCCTTTTTCACTTATCCCAGTGAATTTCTACAACCCCAAGTTGGTTCTGCAGCTGCCCAGACATGGTTGGAACCCCTTGGGTAAAGGAAATGCTTCTCTGAGCCCTGGCTGGTGTAGCTCAGTGGATTGAGCGCGGGCTGGGAACTGAAGAGTCCTGGTTCGATTCCCAGTCAGGGCACATGCTTGGGTTGCAGGCCAGGCCCCCAGTGAGGGCCATGTGAGAGGCAACCATACATTGCTGTTTCTCTCCCTCTCTTTCTCCCTCCTTTCCCCTCTCTCTAAAAGTAAATAAGATCTTTAAAAAAGGAAAAAGGAAATGCTTCTCTTTACATTTTGTACGGCTAACTTTAACTTACAAATCCCTTGGAAACAGAGGCTGCATTCTTTGTGGGAACTTCAGGCCTATTAATTTGCATTGGATTTGACTGGGTTTTATCCCCAAAGTGTCATTAGAAGCCACTGTCTTGTATAAACAAAGGTTAGCTACTAGTTTGAGACCTAGGTCTCAGGAGTTGACTGGCATTAAAGCCCTGGGCAAGCTGAAACGTCCACCAGCGTGGCATCATGGGAGTCTCCATGGAAGAGACTGTGTAAGAATCATAAAAAGTCAGAGTTAGATGGGATTTCAGAGATGAGGAAACTGAGGCCTAGAAATGTCAAGTGACTCAAGGAAATCACAGAAGCCTTGCTCCTTTACTACAATGGATGAGAGAACCAGAGAGCAGGAATTCCCAGTGTAGCCACAAAGACTCTTTCGTGGCCTGACAGAACTGGTTAGGGGTACTGACTCAGCAGAGAAAAGACATTTTCTACGTTTAAATATAGTTTCAGGACCTCAGCACTTACTGGAACCCAAAATTTTCCTGGACGGCTTCCCTCTGTATGACGTTCAAAGCAATTTCCATCCTTGGTTTTTGACATACCTCCAGCTTCTTTGGCAGTGAACAGGTAAACATCTGGTTCGCTAGACAATATGGATAGCTCTAATCTTATGCTTAAATTCTTTTCTTTGACTAGAATAATTTTGATTGTTTTCAGCAAAGCTATTTTTTGCTTGTATCCTGATGTGGGTATGTGAGGGAGAAACACATTCTTGAGTAAGAGGGGGAAGTTTCCAGATATATCAGATTAACATCAACAAGAACAGAAACCCCAAGAACTGCTTGCAAAGCTACCACTTATAAAGCCAGACTTGAATGAATTTCTATTCACTCTCAACAAAAGCAAAACATATTAGAGAAAATATTTCAATAGTGGCAAAAAGTGAAAAAGAAAGAAAACAAGTGATTTCACAAGCCTGGTGTGCGTGTTTGGCTTGGCTTATTGAACAGAGAGAGATGGAATGAAGGTGGTAATGCTGTTAAATGAAGTTTGTGATCATTGGATTTTTTACCAATTATGTCATTTTCTGACCATAGAGTTGTTAGTAACATTTAATTTCTCTTTACTATTTTCTACATGTGTTTCTGCTAATTGTGTTGCTGGCAGTCAGACAGCATTTACCAAGGACTGTTTCAGCTATACCACTGTACCGGGTCCTGAGAGAGAGTTGCAGAGGGAGGCACTAATCAAACCCTGTGTATAGTTTTTAAAAAACTTGTGAACATTCATAAAATAATGTCATAAATGGGAAATAAAATTTAGAAATGGATCTATTATCATTCAATTTATATTTCGTACATAATTACAATGTAATGATATGATGTCTTGGTATGGATGATAGGGAAGAAGATTGTTTATGTATTTATCACTATTGAAACTGAGGTTCATTATACTCTCCCTTTCACTTTTGCATATGTTTGAAAAATCTCATAATCCCAAATTTTAAAAAAGAACAAGGTTCCAACTTTATTACTGACTGACTGCTTGAGGGTGGCCTTTCTTCGAAGCAAGAACACTGTAATCTCCTCTATTTTCACAGTCTATTTAGTATCATTGTCACCTTGTTACCTGGTTTCCAAAGAAAATTTTTCCTTAGTCAACAACCTTGAATTCGATTACTCTTGACCTTTATCAATAAAAACATAATGCCAAATGCTCTGTGCTTAATCTTTCATCAAAGCTCAGGTGTTAAAATGATTGTACAACCACTCGACAAAGGTCATAGCAGGGAAGTAGTCCTCTCTGATATACTTTGGGATTCAAAGAAAATCACTATGATCAGGATACACAGCAGAGAGCTTTGCAATAGTTTCCTTTACCAAATGGGGTGACACTCTTTACCTCCAATGCTTTATCAGAGACAACACTGTTGCAGATGGCAAAGTAGGAGTGACATTTACTTCACACCTCCTGGGAGTACCACTGTCATTCTCTAAGACTAGAGTGCCCCTGCTCTTTGTTTAAAGTGGATACAGAAGAACAAAAATGAGGGAAGGAGAGAAAATTAACTCAATATCCCAGCATCCAGAAAATATAGTTAACATTTTGTAAGAGCCAAATATGACATACAATTGGTGGAATTGAATTCACCATTTTGTTGATACGAGCACTCACCCTTTACTTGATACTGATTTTCCCAATTTACTACATTTTTAGCATACATATCTTAAAACTGCTTTAAGTCACTATGGGGAAGAGGAAGGGAAAATGTTAATGCTTAGACTAATATTGTGGAAATATTAAGCAACCCTTGACAAAGTCTAGACCTCCTGATGTAATGCCTAGCCAACTGTGAGATTATGAGGATTAAATCAGGTAAATTACTGGTTATACATTGAAAACTTTGAAGTACTATAAAGTAATGATAATTAAAAAAAGCTAATATTTATTGAGTACTTCACTCTTTACCGGGTATAATGCTGATTGCTGTTCATATAGTATGTCATTTGATATTCACCACAACCCTGTAAAAGCATACCATTATTCTATTTTATAGCAACAATGAAAAATACTACAAAAGTAACAAGTGCAACAAAAATCCTGGAGACTAGAGAAGGCTAAGTAGTATTTTCAGTTATAAACTGGCAGAACTTTTTGGAGAATTTCTCCAGGAAGAAACGCCTAAAACCCAGCCTTTGGTGTTCTTAAATAGATCACTTTACTCTTTTTTAAGGTAATAAGCTCCACCTCCTCATCTCTAGAACCTGAGAATGTGACCTTATTTGGAAAATAGGTATGTACGGATGTAATTTAAGGACTGTGAGAAGAGATCATCTTGAATCATCTCAGCAAGCCCTACATCCAATGAAAAGTGTGTTTTTAAGACACACATAGAGAAGAGGAGAAGGCAGTGGGACCATGGAAGCAGAGTTTGGAGGCATGCGGCAACAAGCCAAAGAATGCCTGTGGCGACCACAAGCTGGAAGAGGCAGAGAGCAGATTTACATCGAGCCTTCAGAGAGATCGGGTAGCCCTGTGGTCTTCTAGCCTCCAGAATGGTGAGAAAAATAAATTTATGTTGCTTTAAGCCACAAAATTGCTGGCAATTTGTTATGGTATCCCTAGGAAAATAATACAGAGATTTAGAGAACAGAACCAGAACCAAGAGAAAGTAAGAGGGTAAACTTTGTAATCATTGGAAATGCTAAAAAGTGCAAAGGGTTGAGTTGTGAAATCACCGGCCTTTGACAGGAGGAGTAAATAGTTCAGCTGTTGGATGGTTGGGCGGAAAAGTTCATTGCATTGAATTGGGTATCTTTTAGGAGTCTTTTATGCTTTTCTTTTCTCAGAGTTACATATTTCTAACTATAGTTTTCTGGAATTACTTCTCAGGAATCCCTAGATTTTCCTCACATTATTGTTCATTATTTTTGCTTGGGTTAAGAATAACACAGTTCGGTCCAAAACAGGAAGATTAGTTTCCAGGACAGGAGGAAGCCAACGTTGACCCTGCCTGAAAAACAGGTCGGGAATACCTGGCAGAGCTTCCTATCTGTGCAGCCATCTCCCTAAAGTTGATAAATCTGATGCTTTCTACACTTACAGAGGAACAATTTTCCTATGGTCAAATAAGGAAGCTGCCTTCTTAACGTTATTATAGCCTCTTTATTTAAGCCATTAGCCTGCCTTGGGACTCAAAACTCACATAATTGGAGTTGACCTTAAAGTCAGTTAAATAATTTCCCTTGCCTTTGAGAAGGTAAAGAATTAATACTTTGAATCCAATTAGGTTATCTATCCAAATAGACGGCTTTTAGGAAGCTGCGGGTAGGAGTTCTTAACAACGGCTTCTCTTTCTTGAAGCTCTCTCCCATTATGATCTATGACCCTAAGTGCTCCCGATTTCTCTCTTATCTTTCCAGCCCGTCCTCCTGTACCTAATGTATACATTTTGTACTTCTGAAAGCTTGCATATAAAATCTCTCATTTTCTCACTTTGTACTTTTTCTCTGTGTGATCTCATCTCTATTTAACATCCCCCTGCCAACTCGGCCTCTCTTAGGCTCTATGGTTTTGTCTGTTACAGAACGCTGCGTAATTGGGATCATATAGTATGTCGTCTTTTCAGATTGTCTTCTTTCACTTAGTAAAATGCACTTAAGTTTCCTCCATGTCTTGATAGTTGTTTTTGTTTTTGTTTTGTTTGGTACTGCATAGCATTTTATTATCCGATGGACCACAGTTTAATTATCCATTCACCAAAGACATCATGGTTGCTTCCAGGTTCGGACAATTACAAATAAAGCTACTACCAACATTTCTGTGTAAGTTTTGATGTAAACTTTTTAACTCATTTGGATAAATATCAAGGACTGTGAATGCTGGATCATATGGTAAGAGCATGTTCATCTGGTAGGAATCCACCACATTGTCTTCCATAGTAGCTCTACCATTTTGTGTTTCAACCAAAAATAAATGAGCATTCCTGTTGTGATTCAGATATGTGTGCAGTGGTAGATACTTTGATGTGGAATATATTTTCATATGCTTATGTGCAATCTGTGTATCTTCTTTGGTGAGGTGTCTGTTAAGGTCTTTGGCCCATTTTCAATCAAGTTTTTTTTTATTGTTTAGTTGTAAGCATTGTTTGTACATTTTGGATAATAGTTCTTCATCAGATATGTATCTTAGCTTTTTCCAGTCTTGGGTTACTTGAGAAAAATAAAAGAGTGAAATCAATACCTTCTTTCTCTAGTCTAATAACCTTAAATTAGCTGCCATTAAGTTGAGAAAGAAATGGAGAGGAACGATGGTGAAGAAGGAAAGAAGTAAGGCAGGTTGGAAAACTATATGTAGAGAAGAGTATTGGATGTTTCCTGGACACTCAAGTCACTGCAAGAAGATACCACAGAAGGCTTGTAAGTTCCTGAGGAAATTTCACTGCAAAAACAATCATAAGACATAACTCAAAAGCAGCTGATTGCTGGCGATGTTGGAAAGAAGAAGCAGAGGATGCACGTACTCTGCAACGCCCATTTCAGTGCTCAGCCCTGCGGTGGCATTGGTGCTGAATCAGTGCTTCTTCCCACCCATACTGTGTATCCACTCTTAATGATGGTTCCATTTCTTGCTTCTAAGTATTAGATACCTAGAGCTAGGAATATTTTCTTATATCAATGCTTTGGGGCTTCCTCGCTGACAGGGGCTGCAGGTACTTGGTGGCTAGTAAAGCCCAGGATAGTATTGTATTTGGAGAAGAAAATTAAATCAACTTATCATGGCATAACTAGTGAGATACTCATTTTCTATGAGGATATAGTGCTTCTTTCTTCCAATGGATTCATCTGATTCTCTCAAGGGACTGATTCTCTCAAGGGACACAGGATGGGCCTGGAAATGATAGCATTACTTACAAGTTATTCATAGTAAAGACTCCCTTCCTTTTTAACCTTTTGAATACTCATTTTCACCCAGGAAACACTTCGGGTCTTTTATTACAACCAGAAGTCAGAGTTTATGGTCTGAGTAATATTAATGAAGACTACATGCAGAATGTTTTTAAAGGATGTGTCAACAAAGACAGGCAGCACCCACATGTGCTTTGGCTCTCTGTGAACTTTTCACAAGGCTTTGCTTGGTGCCTGTTTCTGGTGAAATGCACACATTTTTGCTGGTGTGTCAAAAGTTCCTGGAAGACTACTACACAATGGTAGTAACACTTCATTGCCTCCATTCTCTCCAAATCCTAGTGCATCCATTTCGTTGTCTCATTTAAGAAATGTGGGGCGGGGGGGGGGAGGGGACCTAAACTAAGGAAGAGAGAGAGAGAGAAGGCAAATAAGAAAGGGCAGAGGGAGGGAGAAAGGAAGGTACTGTACTTGACCTTCCCTTGGGTCTCCACGGGGAACTGGGCAGTTCCTAAATGGGAAAGCCTGCCCACACGCTCCATGTTGCCCTCCTTCCCAGCCTTTCCCTTTCCTTGTCCCTGCACCTCACCGCCTGCTCCCATTACGTCCTTCCTTCTATAACCCGTGTTCAGAGGGAGACAGAGATCCTGGAGACTCATGACCAGAAACTGTGTTTGGGAGATAACAATAGTTTCTAAATTAAAAAAAAAAAGAAGAAGAAAAAGAAAAGTAATTTATTACCGACCCAAGATAATAGTCAGGGCAGACCCTTGCTAAAGAATCACCCTGGCCCCAGCTCTGTCAAGAAGGCAGAAGCACGAGAAAAGGAGAGCACTTCTCCCGGAGCCTCTGACTGTTTCCTCTTTCCCCTTCTGAGTTTCATTCTATGTTTCCTCAAAGTCTCCTGACACTTTAGCCTGTTATAAAACCATTGTTTTTTCCTAAGATGCTGAAAGGTTTTTTCCTGGTACCTAGCCCATAAGAGAGACTTAGAAAACACTAGTTCCTTTACTTTGATTAAGGAGAAAGTGAACTAATGTACTAATTCACAATAAGGTGTTACAGTTACTTCCAATAAGGAGATTTCCTTTTTAAAAATATGGAATTCTGGAAAAGGTGGATTAGCTGAGCAGAGATCAAATATGGGTCACATGTCACCTCATCTTTTAGCAGATGTGTTTTCTCTGGCCTACAAAGTATTTTAACAAAATAAGAAGGTATTCTATAGAAGTAAATAGTCTTACTCAGTTAAAAAATAATTATCAAATATTCTTATGTAGAAGGTCTCCTCATGCCCAAATACGCTGCTTTTTTCAGATTGGCCGTGACTCTTGTTTTGCCACAGACCCCACCACACCTTGGCTGGTACTCAGGCGGCTTCACTCATGTCGGCTGCCTGCTCGATCCCCTCATGGAGCTTGTCTTTCCCATTTCTGATCAAAATTAACATATATCTAGAGCTCATGCACCTGACTCCCCCAGGAAGCTTCCCCTGAGCCCCACCCCACCCTTCCCTAGGCTGAATGTCCTCATCTTCTGGCTCTGCTCACTACTGCCCATCTTCCTCTATGATTTCTCTGTCCCTCCCCCTGGAAAACATCGAGAGTCTTGGGTGTGGAGAGTTTTAATGCTCTCTGTAGTCCTGGTACTGTCGCCTGGCAGGGAGATAGGGTCTCACCAGCTCAGAATGTGCTTCTCTTGGCATATCCTATAGAGATACAGTAGTCTCCCTTTATCCGTGGTTTCTCTTCACTGGTTTCAGTTACTTGCAATCAAACCATGGTCCAAAACTATTAAGTGGAAAATTCCAGAAATAAACAACTCACAAGTTTTAAATTGCACGCTGTTCTGAGTAGCGTCATGAAATCTCTCACCAGCCAGCTTCATTCTGCCCAGGACGTGAATCATCCCTTTGTCCAGTGTCTCTGCTGTATACATTGCCCATTAATCTTGCTGCCCATTAATTGCTGCCCATTAATCTCTTTGTAGCTGTCTCAGTTTTGTTGGGGGGATTTCATCAGATTGACTGTTGTGGTATCACAGTGCCTGGGTTCAAGTAACCCTAACTTAACTTAATAATGCAACGTAAATTTTATTTATTTATTTTTTATTTTATTGTTTATGCTATTACAGTTGACCCTGCTTTTTCTCCCCTTGTTCACCTCTACTTAGCCTCACTCCCACCCCTCCCTCAGTCAATCCCCATGGGTCTTGCTTGTATTTCTTTGGCTAATCCCTTCACCATTTTCATCCAGTCCCACAGTCCTCCCTTCAGACAGCTGTCAGTCTGTTCCATGTATTTATGCTTCTGTTTCTATTTTGTTAGTTTATTTAGTTCACCAGATTCTATATATCAGTGAGATCATATGGTATTTGTCTTTCACTGACTGGCTTATTTCACTTAGCATAATATTCTCCAGGTCCATCCATGCTGTTGCTAAAGGTAACAGTTCCTTCTTTTGTGCAGCTGTGTAAGATTCCATTGTGTAAATGCACCACAGCTTTTTTCATTCTCTTATCTATTGATAGGAACTTAGGCAGTTTCCAGATCTTGTCTATTGTAAATAATGCTGCCATGAATATAGAGATCCATATATTTTTTTGCAGTGGTATTTCAGGATTCTTAGAATATAACCCCTAAAACTTTAATTATCTTCTGCAGGGCCAGCCCATTGTAGTGCAGGGTTCTCCCTCACAGTGAGTGTTCTGGAAACCTATCTGTATCATGTACCAGCTGGCAGTATTGTGAGAGGCTGCATTCTGCTTCAGTGAATTTTTTTGAAGATGCAGTGTGTTTGCCCATTTCATGGTGGATGATTTACAAGCGCACCTGCCCACACTGCACTGAGCATTCAGCAGTTTTTGACCAAAAACAGCATGACACCCATGCCCCACCCTCCCCATTCACCTGATCTTGCCCCAAGTGACTTTTTTTGTTTGTTTTCCTGGATGAAAAAGGTCCTCAAAGGGAAACACTTTGCAGATGTGGAAGAGGTGAACAAAAAATGGCAGAAGCACTAAAAGGTATCCAAACTGATGAGTTCAAAAACTGTTTTGAGCAGTGGAAAAAATGTCTCGATAGGTGTATTGCATCAAATGGAGAGTATTTTGAAGGTGACTGAAGTTTAAACATGTAAGAATAAATACATAATTTTTATAGATAATTTTCATTCTTGGGGGGAAGGATCCTCCGTCATATTCCCAGAAGTGGAATTGCTGGGTCAAAAAGGAGTTCCATTTCTAATTTTTTAAGGATACTCCATACTGTTTTCCACAGTGGCTGCACCTGTTTGCATTCCCACTAGCAATGCACTAGGGTTCCCTTCACTCCAAATCCTCCCCGATACTTGTTCCTTATTGACTTATTGATGGTAGCCTTTCTGATAGATGTGAGGTGATATCTCATTGTGGTGTTAATTTGCATCTCCCTGATGATTAATGATATTGAGCATTTTTTTCATATGTCTATGGGCCTTCTGTATATCTACCTTGGAGAAGTGTCTATTCAGTCCTTTGCCCATTTTTTTAAATTGGAATATGTGTCTTCCTGGTGTTGACTTGTAATTAGTTCTTTGTATATTTTGGAAATTAAACCCTAATCAGACATATCATTGGCAACTATGTCCTCCCATACATGGGTTCCCTTTTCACTTTGATGATGGTTTCTTTAGCTGTATAGAAGTTTTTTAACTTGATGTAGTCCCATTTGTTTATTTTCTCATTTGTTTCCCTTGTCCTAGGACAGGAGTCCCCAACCTCTGGGCTGCGGTCTGGTACTGGCTCATGGCCTATTAGGAACCAAACCCAAGCAAAGTTGGCCTGATGCCTGAACTCTGCCTCCTGTCCCCCTGCAACAACCCATAGCAGAAGAGCTAGTGAAGCTCACCTGAACTCTTCCTACCTGCCCCTCCCTGCCATGTTCCAGGAAACTGGTCCCTGGTGCCAAAATTTTTGAAACTGCTGTCTCGGAGATATATCTGCAAAAATATTGCTATGTGCGATTATGTATGATATCTGAGATTTTACTGCCTATGTTTTCTTCTAGGATTTTTATGGTTTTATGACTTACATTTAGGTCTTTTATCCATTTTAAGTTTATTCTTCTGTATAGTGAGTTGGTGGTCTAGTTTCATTTTTTACATGTACACATCCAGTTCTCCCAACACCATTTATTGAAGAGACTGTCCTTACTCATTGTATGTTCTTGCCACCTTTGTCAAATATCAATTGAGCATAAAAGCATGGGTTTATTTCTGGGTTCCCAGTTCTGTACCACTGATCTAATGCCTGTTCTTATGCCAGTGACAGTCTGTTTTGATTATAGTGGTTTTATAAGATAGTTTGATATCAAGTATTATGATCCCTCAAACTTTCTTCTTCTTTCTCAAGATTGCTGAGGCTATTTGGGATCTTTTTTGGTTCCATATAAATTTTTGTAGTATTTGTTCTAGATCTGTGAAATATGTCATTGGTATTTTAATGGGAATTGTGTTGAATGTATAGATTGCTTTGGGTAGTATGGACATTTTAATGATGTTAATTCTTCTAATCTATGAAAACAGTACTTGCTTCCATTTATTTGTATCTTCCTCAGTATTTTTCTTCTGTGTTCTGTAGTTTTCTGAGTACAGATCTTTTACTTCCTCGGTTAAATTTATTCTTGGGTAACTGACTATTTTTGTAGCAACTGTATACGGGATTTTTTTAGTTTCTCTTGCAACATAATTTACATTACAATATATTTTTAGATTTGCTCTATATTATTAGTAGTTATTGTTTCAATCTTTTACTGTGCCTGATTTATAAATTAAACATTATCATAGACATGTATATAAAGGAGTATATATACATTCATATGTACAGTTTGGTGCTGCCCACTATTTCAGGCATCCACTGGGGGTCTTAGAACATATCCTCAGCAGATACAGGATAAATTAATGTACTTCCAGAAGTTTTCTAGTTTGTCATTTCTTTATCCAAGTCTATTTTCTCCTGTGATTTCCTGTGGAGGATTGCTTCTGAGATTACTGATAGGCAGCCAACAGAGAGATAATTCTACATAAACAAACTATTTCTCTAAAATTCAAACACTTGGGACAGTGGTAAAGTACTACTTATATAACCCAAAACTCTGTAAGAAGGCTCCACTAAAGAAACAATCATTTGGAACAGCATACACATCTTTATGACACATTTTCTCTGTCTTAACCAATCCTACCTTCCCTTCAAGGCACAGTTTCAGTGTTCTCCCCTTTTTAGAATTGTTTGTAGTTTTTCCAGGCTAAGATCCTATTGCACTTTTAGAGATTTATAATTTGGTGCTTAATATAGCAATTCATTTGTTTTACTTAGTGGCCAGTGCAACAGACTCTATATCTTAATCTTTTTGGTATTCCCAGCAGCCATCAAAACCAGACACATAAAAGGTGCTCAATAAATATTTGTGGAATAGATTAAAGTCACTTCAAATTTGGGATCATAAAAGAAAGTTAAAATTGTTTCTATTTGAAACAGTGGGGGGAAATGGACATTGCTAGAGTGCATAACGTGGTAAGGGCAACTATTCATTCATTAAATGCTCATGAGTATAACCTCTGGATCATAAATAATATAAGATCTATTTCTCCCCATGAGTTTTATGAAAGTGCAAAAATATTAAAATAGAGCATAAAATTGAGTTATTAATATCTTCAAAATTCAGCTGACATTTAAGCATGTATTTTGCTAGTTTTTTTGTTAAAAACTTAAATATACATGTAATTTTTTGACCAACACAGGTATCCTTTCCTCTAGGAAAATTTCAGATAATATGCTGAGATCCTCCTATAGTCAAATGATTATGTAGACACAATCACTTTCTGAGGAGCTACTGTTGACAGAGAAACACAGTGAAGCCTGTGTTGAAAAAGACAGGAATCACGCCTCTTCCTTAGAAACAGAGCTGGGGTACAGGCCCAGGTGAGTCAGATTCCAAAGCCCTCGTTCTTTTTTCTCTATCTACTGACAGAAACTATTGCCCTGAGAAGCATAAACTTCCTTCAAGGAAGAGCTACCATTCAAGGTCTTGTGAGAAATTACCCTGAAAAATCCATCACGGGAGACTACGAGGGAGTACCAAAATTTTTCATGCTCTTGGTAAGGCTCCTCTCCCCACGACTCTCAAATGCACCATCTTTGTCAACATAACCCGACGTGTCTTAATTCTTTTTTATGTCAGTCAGTGCAAGAGGCTCAGGGTTGACCTCTAGGAAAGCACTCATTCCTCCAGACACGAATCTTTATAAAGCCCTGTGAATCCTCTTTCTTGACTCTACCTCCCACCAACCCCCAGCTCTTGAAATTCTTCAACTCTGCTCCTTAGAACTCAAAACCAATGATCAACAGATACCCTCTGTCCTCGACTTTGTTTTCTGAAGATTCCCTTTCATCTCTACCCCAACTGAACCTGGCTCCCCTTGAGAACGGTGTTCCCCTACAGCCTGCTGCAGTGGTTTTGCTTTCTTCGGATCACTGGCTCAGGCTATGGCACTGGGAGGTGTCTTTTTTGCCTCTCATTGTCACTTCTAGGCCACTTTCCTTTGTGACTCCATGAAAAGCCCCTTCTTTGAATCTCAAAACATCAACTTATGAATCCCTACTCTTTCTTTTAGTCCTCTACCTCCCTCATGTCTTTTCCCTTTATTCCTTGAAGATTTTAGTTCCTGGTTGACTGTCACTGTGTCCTAAACTACTTCAGCCCTAATTATTGGTTATAACAATATGTATATCAATGATTCTTTCAATTTCCTGACCTCTTTCCCTCTAGCACCCTAGTCCTCACTTTACCTCAAGCACTCACTTCTATGTTTATATCCTAAGATTCTTTACTATAGAAATTGCTTCTCCTTCATGACTTCACATTCATGCTTGCCAGTGCCCAACCTCCTGTTCACTTCCTCAGATACTCCAGCTCCAGTTATCATTTATCTGTGGTTTTACTTATCCTTTTTCTGTTGTTCTCAACTGAGGACAATTTTAACACATATACCGCCCCCCCACCACCACCCCAGGAGATACTTGGAAATGTCTGGAGACATTTATGGTTGTCACAACTGGATGCTAAGAGAATGCTACTGGAATCGAGAAGGTAAAGGCCAGGGATGCTGCCGAGACAGCCCCAGAGCAAAGAGTTATGCAGTCCAAACTGTCAGCAGTGCCAGGTTGAGAAAGTCCACTTAACATGATCAGGATCTACAGTTCATTGATGCTACCATGGTGTTATGGATTGAACTGTGTCCTCCCCAAAAAATATGTTGAAGTCCTCACCTTTGATTCTTTGGAGTGTGAACTTACATGGAGATAGGGTCAATGCAGATATAATTAGTTAAGCTATGATGGGGTCATGCTGGAGTAGGCTAGACCTCTAATCCAATAGGATTGGTGTCCTCATTAAAAGAACACCACGTGAATGGAGAGACACAGGGAAAACTCCATGTGAAGTATGAAGATTGGAATGACTTATCTACAAGTCATGGAATGCTAAAGATTACCAGCAAACCAACAGAAGCTAAGGGAGGAATGTTCCCTACAGGTGTCAGAAAGACCATGACCCTGTGACACCTTAATTTCAGAGTTCTAGCCTCCAGAATGTGAGACAATAAGCAACTCATTTTGCGATACTTGGTTACAGCAGTTCTAGGAAGTGAGGCGCATGGTTTCACTGGACTTACTTGATTTATGTCTTATTTCCTGCCCTATTTAGCTTAAAAGACAGTGGTTGCTAAAGCAATGGAACCTGTAATCTTGCACAACACCTAGTTATTCCAATGAAGAAGCAAAGAGATTGAAATCTGGATGTGTTAACACATCTATCCAAATCAAGTGATATAATGTTGTTAGTATATATGATAAAGTTTGAGTAAGGTGAAACTGGAGAAAGGGCGAGGACTTATGTCTTATACTAAACTGATATGCCAATGGTTTCTCCATTGACATAGCAGAACGCCTGAAAAGGGAGTTACCCTATAAACCTGAGCTAAATCTTCTGGAGATATATTGTGTATTGGTTCACATCTTCCAGGCTTTAATTCCTTGACCAATGACCAGTAGCCCCAAGTCCACAGCACTTGATTCAAATCTCTGAGCGAGGACTCTGTACAATCTCAGCTACTGTGGTGGGCCTGAAATGGTTATTCTGTTCTACTTAGTTAAGTCAAAGACTTTGCAAACCTGAGTCTGTACACAAAAATAAACATATAGATGAATAAAAAATAAGTATGATATGATTGTTTTTTCATACATTTATTTTATGCAAATATGGTGATTTTACTGTTTTATATATGCTTTGTATTAAAGATGTTTAAAAATGACTAACATAGTAGACAAAGGGGCTTTTACCCATTTATGTTTGCAGTCAATTTTCAATAGTTAGAATAATCTGATTTATGAAATTTATGAGTTGAGGTTTAAAGTTTTTTTTAAAGATTTAATTTATTTATTTTTAGAGAGAAGGGAAGGGAGAAAGAGAGAGAGAAAGATGTGCAAGAAAAACACTGATCTATTGCCTCTCACACATCCCTAACTGGGGACATGACCTGCAACCCAGGCATGTGCACTGACCAGGAATCGAACCTGGAACATTCCTGTTTGCAGTCTGGTGCTCAATCCACTGAGCCACACCAGCCAGGGCTAGATTTCACATTGTTAAAATGCTTAAGGGAACCATATATAAATTCATAAGTTTTATTATTAGCTTTATGATAGTTGTTTGTGTGTTTAAGATGGTTTGGTTTATGGCATTTGTATGTCTGCTTTCTTAGGGACTTAAGGTTCTTGAGGAAATTCATTATATGAAATGTGAACTGTAGGTGGAAATATTGACAGGAATGTGAATTACCAGGTCTGTAAAATGTTTTTACATGTATAAGAACATTTGAATTATTGAATTTATGCATTCATTTGTTGAATCATATTTATTTAAAATATAAAATAATTTATGTATAGTATCTAAAGAATTATGCACATTTTGTTTGTGAAATGTATAAGCTAACTTAACAATTAACAAGTACAAAGTTTGTGCTTAACTTCAATCTAAAAATTCTTAATGTACTAGATTTTTGCAACTGTATTTAAAAGTTTAAAGAAAAGCAAGGTTTTTAATTTAGAACTATAATAACACGGGCTACTATAAGTATTCTTTTCTTACACAAAAACCTCTATGAGAGTTTAAAAAAAACCTCAACTGATGTCAGCCTGAGGAGGATCCAAAAATTTTTTCTGATGAAAGCGACTGAGGCTGGAGAGAAGAAATCTGAGTTAGCTGCAATAGAAAAGGCCTGAGCAGGAGTGAGGAGCAACAGTGTGTAGGGGACCGTGGAACTTCAGTTTTGTTGGATCATAAAAGATGGAACACAATTCCCTCAGCAAGTAGATGCCAAAATCCTTAATTGGAAAACTATTCAAGAGGCAGCTGAAAAAAAAAAAACTCCAAAATACCTCCCACTTCTAAAGCGGACACGCATATTGAACATGGTAAAAATGAACCTAACCGCTTTTCCCAGAACTCTTTTCCGAGAAGAGGCCTTCGTGGGCAGTGCCACTTAGGAAACAAGGCTCTGTTTTGTGCTTCCTTCAGCAGAGCCTGGCGCCAGCTCTGTGGCTCAGGAAACAGAGCTCAATTGTCTCTCTCTTCTTCCCTCTTTTCTAATCTAATAAATTTCCCTACAAGCCACAGAACCACAGGGATTCTCCTCCCCTTCTAGCCAGAAGGTCTCTGTCTACATTGAGGTCAACACATCGGCATGAATGGAAGGAATCCTTATAGAAGATCATGAGAAAACATGTTTGGATGGTATAAAACACAAACCAGGTTGAGGTCTGCCCTGCTGCTGGCACTCCCAGATAGTTCAGATTCCTCTCCCTTCGGACCACTTCTCCTACACAGCATTCTCCCAAATTCACTGGGGTT
Source organism: Micronycteris hirsuta (assembly GCA_004026765.1). Lineage (NCBI taxonomy): Eukaryota > Metazoa > Chordata > Mammalia > Chiroptera > Phyllostomidae > Micronycteris > Micronycteris hirsuta. Next base: position 69,623 of record PVJI01001956.1, on the reverse strand, counting down.
CAACTATAAGGATCTTCCGCACTTCACACACATCTGGGCCTTTCTTTTCATTTGCTATTTCCTTTACCTCAAAATCTTCTGTCTTGTGCACTCCTATGCTTCCAGTGCTTCCAGAACAGTATCTTTACATAATGGCCACTCAGAAAACGTGTGGATGCCTGAATGGAGAACAGGAAGTGTGAGGACCTCTTTCAAAGGCCTCCTCAGCATTTTCCATGTTAGTTTACCCAAGGGACAGAGCAGACCCTACTGGGCAGCATTAGACCTGCTTCCTGCACTGGAGAGTTTTTGCCACCGTCCTTCAGGCAGCTTTTTGGAAAGTTCACAAAGCAAAGTCTTTTCAAAGCACTGATGGGTTCTGTGTATTTAATCCATTTTTCTCATACTTGGTGTCCTTATGTCCTACCCAGCCCCACAGAATAACAGACCAGAATAAATGAGTGCCAGTTTGGCATACAGGAGCCCTAGATTGAGACTGTCTTTCCTATTTCCTATTTATTAATTTTTCTATTTTCTTTGTGACTTGGAGAAACTCACTGATCTCTGTATATTTCTTTCCTTAAGTGTAAAAATATTTAAAGCCAATATTTGGCTCATAAGGAGCAGAGAGTAACAAAGAAGATGTTTATAAAGATTTACTAAAGCCCTCAAGAGATATGTGCTCAAACTATGTTGACTCTATTGGGATACTTGATGATGTTGTTATTAGTTATGAAATTAAAGAATGTTTCACTTGGTGGATTTCAAACTGTATTTCAGATGACTGAAGGTTTCGCAGGGGAGCATTCAGTTCTGCAAATGTTTAATTTTGTGGAGAGTTTTTTGTTTGTTTGGTTTTTTCCCTCTGTTTCTGTTCTGCTTGTTCATCTATCTTGTTTTTAAGATTCAGTTGTGATAGATATGTATTTATTGTCATTTTATTGTTTATATTTTTTATTATTTTTCTTCTTCTTAAAGAAGACCCTTTGACATTTTATGTAATACTGGTTTGGTGGTGATGAACTCCTTTAACTTTTGCTTGTCAGAGAAGCTCTTTATCTGTCCTTCAAGTCTAAATAATAGCTTTGCTGGATAGAGTAATCTAGGTTGTAGGTCCTTTCTTTTCACCACTTTGAGTATTTCTTGCCACACCCTTCTTGCCTGCAAAGTATCTGTTGAGAAGTCAACTGACAGTCTTATGGGAGCTCCCCTTTAGGTATCTAAATGCTTTTCTCTTGCTGCTTTTAAGATCCTCTCTTTGTCTTTAATCTTTGGCATTTTAATTATGATGTATCTTGGTGTAACCTCTTTGGGTCCAACTTGTCTGGGACACTCTGAGCTTCCTGGATTTGTATGTCTATTTCCTTTACCAGATTAGGAAAGTTTTCCATTATTATTTTTTTCATATACATTTTCAATTTCTTGCTCTCTCTCTACTTCTGGCATCCCCATGATGCAAATATTGGTACACTTGAACTTGTCCCAGACACTCCTTACACTATCCTCATGTTTTTTATTCTTTTTTTTTCTGGTTGTTCTTATTGGGTGTTTTTTGTTTGTTTTTTGCTTCCTTATATTCCAAATCACTAATTTGATTCTTGGCTTCATCTGTTCTGCTATTGATTCCCCGTAAAGTATTTTTCATTTCAGTTAGTGTATCCTTCATTTCTGACTGGTCCTTTTTTATGCTGTTGAGGTTCTCACTAAGTTCATTGAGCATCCTTATAACCAGTGTTTTGAACTCTACTTCTAGTAGATTACTTGTCTCCATATTGTTTAGTTCCTTTTCAGGAGTTTTGTTCTGTTCTTTTATTTGGGACATGTTTCTTTGTCTCATCATTTTTGGCAGCCTCCCTCTGTTTTCTTCTGTGTATTATGTAGAGCTGCTACATATCCCAGGCTTGGTAACATTGCCTAATATAGTAGGTGTCCTATCAGGTCCGTGGCACAGCTTCCTCAATAACCCAAGCTGGGCACTCAAAGTGTGCCCACTCTGTGGGTTGTGTATACCCTCCTCTTGTCGTTGAGACTTGATTGGGGCTGGCACATCAATAGGAGGGATTTAACCCCAGACCAATGAGCTACAAGGACTGGCTGCAACCACCAACCACTGATCTTCAACCACCTGAAGGGTCAGCTGTGCAGGAGTCCAGCCAATAGAGCAGGACTTACTTCTGCAAGCTATGGTCCCCACTGAGCCTACCCCTTGAGTGTGTCACTTGTGAAGGTAGTTGTGTGGTGAAGTTTCAATATGGTCTGAGGATGCATTGGACTGGGTGCATTGACTCTGGGGCCCCTCAGGAGGTATAGGCCAAAATCAGCTGCCACCTGTGTCCTGCCCAGGGCCATTTTGCATAAACTACAAATTGATCTGCAGATGGATGCTACTTTTGATTGGCTTGGAGGTGCCCAGGAGAGGCCCAGCTGCAAACTGAGGCTGGTTGTTGTTTGTGCCAGGCCTGGGGCCACTTAGCAAAATGTATGGAGCATTCTGAGGCAGATGCTGCTTGTTTGAGAGATTTTAGGAAAACCTGAAGCATGAGCCAAGTAATGCCATTTATATGGAAAAACTACTTTAAACAGCTTAGGTGGGCTTGGAAGTTGGGTGTGGTGGGGCCTTAGGGAATCACCAGCATGGGGCAGATAGTGTGAGCCAGGTTGATGGAGACCTGCTGGCTCTGTGGAGGGAAGGCTCATCAAAGGAATAATGGTCTCTGCCAACACTACTCTCCGGAAGAAAGCTGTTGCTGGCTCTGGCACTTATGCCAGACAGTTCAGTATCTCCTCATAGGTCTTTGGTGCCTGTCAAGCTGCTGCTCCAGCACTGAAACTCACAGAGGATGAGTTTGAGTAAGTTCATTGGTGGGCCCTTTAAGAGGAACAGCCTTGGATTCCAGAATCCTCCCTCAGTCTCAATCCCTGCTGGTTTTTACAGCCATAATTTATGGGAAATTCTATTCCTGGCACTAGAACCCTGGGCTGGGTGGCCTGGTGTAGGGCTGGAACCCTGCTTCTGAAAGAGAACCTCTGTAGCTGAGACCTCCTGATCTTCATCTGCTACACGTGGCTGAGGGACAAGCTTGTTCCATGTTTCCACCCCTTGTACCGTTTTGATGTGGCTTTTTATTTAATTCTCTAGTTGTAGGTCTTCCATTCAGCCAGATTTTGAGGGGTTCTGAACTTCAGTTGTTCTGTACTTTAGCTGTAATTTTGATGTGGTTGTGGGAAGAGGTAAGTACCAGTTTAATTTTTTAATAGACATTAGTTTTTTTAATAGACTTTTGACGTTGGGATTTCGTCCCAGCGAAATCCTTGGGGAACCATACCCTGACACGTGAATCAAACTTACCCAGAGACACGCTTTGAGAAAAGAATCTGGCAGCCACGGGTCTTTTCCTCCATCTTGGAAAAAGGCCTCATGGGTAGCTTAGCTGGGGTTTTTATTAAAGTTTTAGGACACATTTACATTGGATTGATTATTCATGAACTTATGCAGAACAGGGGTCTTCAGCTGAGTCATGAGGATATATGGGAAGGGAATAGATAAGGGGTAGGTTTACTCATTAACAGAGCATTAGGATGTAAATTCAGGTCCGGTGGCAGATAGGACCAGGGTGTACATTAAACAGGAGACAAGTAATTTGAGGGTGAGCTAACTAGGGCTGTTAACTTTTGGGATCATAAAACATTGAGGCAGTGATCCATTAACTTAAGCTTCCTGACTTTGGGGAGGAAGAGAGACTCAGCAAGTTAGAATTTCTTAAGATGCATTTTTGCCAAATTCCCATTAGAGAATTCCTTTTCCACTGACATGATCCACACAGGGATAATTTTTCCTCACACAGAGCCATGCTCTTTACGCGTAAATTCTCAGGACTGCGTGTTTACATGCGTGTGGAAAGAATTCCCACAGACTTTAGTTTTACGTTCACAGAAAAGTTGAGGAGAAGGTATGAAGTTTCTTACATATACTTTGTCCACTCCCCCTTAGACAACCTTCCATACTATCATCAACTTTCACCAGAGTAATACATCTGTTACAATCAACCAACTTACATTGACATTTCATTTTTACCCAAAGTCTGCACTGTACATTAGGGTTTACTCTTGCTATTGTACATTCCACAGTTTTCTACATATGTACAGGCATATCTCAGAGATATTGCAGGTTCAGTTCCAGAAAACCAGAATAAAGTCATACACATTTTTGGTTTCCTAGTACATATAAAAACATGTTTTTATGTTCCTGCAGTTTATTAAGTGTGAAATAGCATTATTTTTATTAAAAGTGTACATACCTTAATTAAAAATGCTTTGTTGTTTAGGCTAACCATCTTCTGAAATTTCAGCCAGTTGTTATCAAGTCTTGCCTTGACGTTGAGTTGCTGATTGAGGGAAGGTGTTGCCTCAATGTTAATGGTAGCTGACTGAACAGTGTGGCTGCCGAAAGTTGGGGTGGATGTGGAAATTTCTTAAAATAAGACAACCATGAGTTTGCTGCACTGGCTGACTCTTCCTTTTATGACCAATTTCTCTACAGCATATGATGCTATTTAATAGCACTTTACCCACAGTAGACCTTCTTTCAAAATTGGAGTTGTTATTGTAGACAGAGGGCACTGGGGAGTCTCCTCATTGACCAGATGGTTGGGGGGGAAGTGCTTGCACTGAGTGTGCCAATAGCCAGAAGGATGAATGGATAGGGCCTGAGCAGGCCAAAGCTGGCAGGATGATCGGACCGGGAAAGAAAGCCCTTCTCTCCCTATCTGTATAAGAACTGCTGGCTTTAGCAGGCAGAAGAGATGGTTTTTGAGACAGGAGTCCACCATTCTTCCATGTCTCAGCACCTGAATAAAAATCTCTTTCCTTTTGCACCAGTATCTGTCTCATGAACTTGGATTTTGCTGCCACAGGCAGCTGAACATACTTGTTCAGTCTCAGAGTCAGTCTTCTCAAACCTTGTCACTGCTTTGTCAAGCAATTCTAAAAGCTTTGTTGTCATTTCAACAATCTTCATAGCATTTTCATCAATAGTAGATTTTCTCTCAAAAGACTACATCCTCTGTTCACCTGTAACAAAGCATCTCCTCATACTTTAAAGTTTCATCATGAGATTGCACAAAGTTACATCTTCAGGCTCTAATAATAATAATAATAATAATAATAATAATAATAATTCCCCAAACAATTCCAATAGGAACATTAAATATCACTGAGTACAGATCGCTACAACAAATACAATAATAATAATAAAATATGAAACATTGTGAGAAGGCCATGGCTATGGGCAACTGGTGATTGGCAGCTTCATCACAACATGCTTGCTCACGCATCATGCCTCGTGCAGAGGTTTTTGGAGAAACATCAAATCACCCAGGTGGCTCAGCCCCTCACAGCCCAGATTTGGTGCTCTGTCTTTTCCCAAAACTAAAATCACCTTTGAAAGGGAAGAGATTTCAGGCCTTCTAGGAGTTTCAGGAAAATGTGATGGGGCAGTTGATGGTGATTGGGAGAACTGTGTAAGGTTCCAAGGTGCCTACTTTGAAGGGGATTGAGGTGTCATTGTCCTATGTGCAATGTTTCTTTTATCTTGTATCTTTTCAATAAATGTCTCTATGTTTCATATTACATGGCTGGTTACCTTCTGGATAGACCTCGTACATGTATAACACATAGAAAAACACAACAGTGTGGTGATGGCCTGAGTGAACAGGGGAAAGGGCTGGGTAAATTTGGGCAAAAGAGGAAAAATGGAGACAACTGTAATATAGTAAACGATAAAAATGAAGTTAAAAAAGAGTATGTTTAGTTTATAAGGAACTGCTAAACTGTCTTTCAAAGTGGCTGTAACATCATAGATTCCCACCAGAAATTAATGAGAGTTCCTGTTATTCTATATCCTTACCAGCATTTGATGTTGTAAGTCTTTTGAATTTTGGCCATTCTAATAGTTGTACAGTGGTATGTTGTTGTTTATACAGATCCTTATTTGCCACCTGCAAGTCTTTTTTGGTTGTTGGCCTATTTTAAATTGGGTTTTCGTATACTTATCATCAAGAGTTCTTTGTATATGTCATATACTAGTCCTATATCACATATGCATTTTGCAAATATCAATTATTTTTCTCAGTCTTCTCATTCTCCTGAATGTGTCCTGTAAAAACAGAAGTTTTTTAATTAAAATAGAATAGCTTATCAATTATTTATTTTTTAATAGTTGTTCTATTACAGTTGTCCCAATTTCCCCCCATCTCTCCCCTGCCCCTCCCACTCCCCTCTGCCACTCCTCTCTCCCACAATCAATCCCTACCCTGTTGTCCATGTCCATGGGTCATTTATACTTGTTCTTTAACTAGACCCTTCCCCTTCTTTCCTCCCTTATCCCCCATCCCCAACCCCTCTGGTCCCTGTCAGGTTGTTCCTTGTTTCCTTGCCTCTGGTTCTATGTTGTTCATTTGTTTGTTTTATTCATTAGGTTCCTGTTATAGGTGAGAACATATTGTATTTGTCTTTAACCTCCTGGCTTACTTTACTTACCATAATGCTCTCCAGTTCCATCCATGCTGTCGTGAAAGGTTGGAGTTCCTCCTTTCTTTCTGCTGCATAGTATTCCATTGTGTAAATGTTCCACAGTTTTTTAATCCACTCATTTAATGATGGGCACTTAGGCTGTTTTCAGTACTTGGCTATTGTAAATTGCACTGCTATGAACACTGAGGTGCACAGGTTCTTTTGAATTGGTGTTTCAGGGTTCTTAGAGGTGGAATTACTGGATCAAAAGGCAGTCCCATTTTTAGTTTTTGATGAAATTCCATGATGTTTTCCACAGTGGCTGAACCAGTCTGCATTCCCTCAACAGTGCACTAACATTCTCTTTTCTCCACATCCTCATCAGCACTTGTTGTTTGTTGATTCGTTGAGCATCCTTTCATACGCTTGTGTGAACTCTCTGTATGTTCTCCTTGGAGAAGTGTCTGTTCAGGTCCTTTGCCCATTTTTTTATTGGATTGTTTGTTTTCCTGGTGTTGAGTCATAGAAGTTCTTTACATATTTTGAAGATTAAACCCTTATCCAAGGTATCATTGGCAAACATGTTTTCCCATATAGTTGCTTCCCTTTTCATTTTGATGATGTTTTCTTTAGCCGTGCAAAAGCTTTCTAATTTGATGTAGTCCAATTTGTTTATTCCTTCCTTTATTTCTCTTGCCCTAGAGGATGTATTGGCAAAAATATTGTTGTGTGGCATATCTGAAACTTAAATGCCTGTGTTTTCCTCTAGGACTTTAATAGTGTTATGGCTTATGTTTAAGTCCTTTACCCATTTTGAGTTTATTCTGCTGTATGGTGTAAGTTGGTGGTCTAGTTTCTTTTTTTTTGCATGTGCCATTCCAGACACCCAGCACCATTGGTTGAAGAGGTTATTTTTACTCCATTTTATGCTTCTTCCCTTTTTGTCAAATATTGATTGACCATAGACACGTGGATTTATTTCTCGACTCTCTATTCTGTCCCACTGATCTATGTGTCTGTTTTTATGCCAGTAACAGACTGTTTTGATTACAATGCTTTTGATCTACAGATTTGTAGATAGTTTGATATCAGGTATTGGGATCCCTCCTACTTTGTTCTTCTTTCTTAAAATTGCTATGGCTATTCAGGGTTGTTTACAGTTCCACATAAATTTTTGAAATATTTGTTCTAAATTCGTGAAATATATCATTGGTATTTTAATAGGGATTGTGTTGAATCTATAGATTTCTTTGGGTAGTATAGACATTTTAATGATCTTGATTCTTCCAATCCATTAACACAATATATGTTTCCATTTGTTTGTATCTTCTTTAATTTCTTTCTTCAGTGTTCCGTAGTTTTCTGAGTATAGGTCTTTTACCTCCTTGGTTAAGTTTATTCCTAGGTACCTTATTTTTCTTGTTGCTATAGCAAATGGGATTTTTTTCCTAGTTTCTGTTTCTTATTTTCACTATTAATGTACAAAAATGCCTTTGATTTCTGAGTATTAACTTTTATCCTGCTGTTTTGCCAAATTCACTTATTAGGTTGATTAGTTTTTTGGTGGCGTCTATAGGGTTTTCTATGCACACTGTCATGTCATCTGTAAATAATGACAGTTTTACTTCCTCCTTTCCAATTTGAATGACTTTTATTTCTTTTTCTTCTCTGATCACTGTGGCTAAACGTCCAATAATATATGGAATAAAAGTGGTGAAAGTGGACATCCTTGTCTTGTTTCTGATTTTAGGGGGAAAGCTTTTAGTTTTTGCCCATTGAGTGTGATGTTGGCTGTAGGTCTCTCATATATGGCCTTTATTATGATGAGTTATGCTCCCTCTCTTCCCACTTTGCTGAGTGTTTTTATTATAAATGGGTTATGTACTTTATCAAAATTTTTCAGTGTTTATTGATATGATCATGTGGTTTTTGTCTTTCATTTTGTTTATGTGGTATATTATGTTTATTTTTTTGCAAATATTATACCATCCTTGCATCCCTAGGATGAATCCTATTTGATCATGGTGTATGATATTTTTAATGTATTGCTGGATATGGTTTGTCAACATTTTGTGAGGATTTTAGCATCTATGTTCATCAGCGATATTGGCTTGTAGTTTTATTTCTTTGTTGTGTCTTTACCTGGTTTTGGAATTAGGATAATACTGGCCTCATGAAAAGAGTTTGGGAGTCTTTCCCTGTCTTGAATTTTATGAAATAGTTTGAGAAGAATAGGAGTTAATTCTTCCCTAGATGTTTGGTAAAATTTTCCTATGAAGCCTTCCCATCCAGGACTTTTTTGTGCCTGGAGTTTTTTTTATTATTGCTTCAATTTCACCAGCTGTTATTGGTCTGTTCAGGCTTTCTGCTTCTTATTGATTCAGTATGGGAAGATTATATGTTTCTAGAAATTTGTCCATTTCATCCAGCTTCTCATATTTCTTGGCATATAGTTGCTTGTAGTCATTTCTTACAATCTTTAGTATTTCTGTGGTAATGGTTGTAATTTCTCCTCTTTCTGATTTTATTTATTTGGGTCCTCTTTTTTTTTTTTTTTGATGAGTCTTGTTGAAGACTTGTTGGTTTTGTTTATCTTTTGAAAGAACCAGCTCCTGGAAGATGGCGGCATAGGTGGATGCACTCGCCGCCCGCACATCCAGAGTGTCTAAACAATGAATGCAGTAGCGAAAAATTAAACAACCAGAATGGACAGAAATGAACTGAAGTGAAGTCCGACACCCAGGAGGTTGGAGAAGACGAACATCCAGGCCGGTAAGCAGGGCAGAACCAAGCGGAGGAGCGGAGTGAGAGGCAGTTTGCATGGAGGGACTCATGCCACGAGCGCCTGAACAGGGCGCGACCCCGAACAACAGGTGAATCCCACAAACCCGCGGCATTTCCAGAGAGGCCAGTGGGAGCCAGCAGAGCCGAGACTAGCGAAAAAGGCGGTGGGGAACTGGGGAGCGGAGAGGTGACAGGAGCCGGTGGTGATCGGCAGTTGCCATTGCTTCCTCCCAGGCCCCGCCCCCAGAGGAAACATCACCCAAAAAGTGACCCAGGTTGCCGGCACCGGCGATCCAACAAGTGCACCGAGATAAAAAGAATGAAAATGGCCAGCCCTGGCTGGTGTAGCTCAGTGGACTGAGCGTGGGCTGGGAACCAGAGGGTCCCAGTTCGATTTCCCGTCGGGGCACATGCCTGGGTTGCAGGCCAGGTCCCCGTGAGGGCCATGTGGGAGGCAACCATACATTGCTGTTTCTCTCCCTCTCTGTCTCCCTCCCTTCCCCTCTCTCTAAAAAAATAAATAAAAATAAAAATCTTAAAAAAAAAGAAAAAAAAAGAATGAAAATGGCCAAAATGAAAGATCAGAACAAATTACAACTAACGGATGATGACATAGTCAACCTATCAGATGCTCAGTTTAAAATGCTGGTAATCAAAATGCTAACAAAACTGGAAGAAAGGTGGACGCAAATAATTGAACAAATGAAGAATACAATAAAGATAATGGAGGAAGATTTACAGGGAACCAATAGGGAAAAAAAGAAAGCTGGGACTCAAACCAAAGGGGTGAACCAGAAGGAAGAAACAAGAATTCAAAAAAATGAGGAGGGACTCAGGAACTTCAGAGACATTTGTAAACGACCCAACATCCGGATCATAGGGCTGCCAGAAGGACAAGAGGAACACCAAGAAATTGAACGTATTTTTGAACAGATAATGAAGGAGAACTTCCCAGATCTGGCAAAGGAAATAGGCTTCCTGGAAATCCTAGAAGCTCAGAGAACCCCAAAGAAGCGGGACCCAAAGAGGAACACACCAAGGCACATCATAATTACATTACCCAAGATTAAGAATAAGGAGAAAATCTTGCAAGCAGCAAGAGAAAAGGAGACAGTTACCTACAAAGGAATCCCCATAAGACTATCAGCGGATTTCTCAAAGGAGACCTTCCAAGCAAGAAGGGGCTGGAGAGAGATATTTCAAATCATGAAAAGCAAGGGTCTACAACCAAGAATAATCTATCCAGCAAAACTTTCATTTAGAATGAAAGGGCAGATAAAGTGCTTCTCAGATAAGGTCAAGTTCAAGGAGTACATCATCATGCAGCCTCTACTATATGAAATGTTAAAAGGTTTTGTATGAGGACTCAGGAGCGAAGGCACCGAGGCCAGATCAGCTACCGGGGAATTCAGATCAGTCACAGCCAAGATGCTTGTGAGGTAAGCAAGCAAAATACAACCAGAGAATCAAAATAGAACCAGAGACATTGAAGTTTAGAACATTCTGGCAGTAACCAGAGGGGAGGGGGAAGGGGAGAAGGGGGACAAAGATATTCAGGAACTGCTATAAAGGACACATAGACAAAACCAAGGGGGAGGGGGGAACAAGGGAGTGAGGTAGGGGGAGGGTAAATGCAGACAACTGTAATTGAACAACAATAAAATAATTTAAAAAAAAGAAAAAGAACCAGCTCCTGGATTTATTGATGCCTTGAATTGTTCTTTTAGTCTGTATGTCATTTACTTGTTCTCTGATCTTGATCATTTCCTTCTTTTTACTCACTCTGGCCCTTATTTATTGTTGTTCCTCTAGTTCTTGTAGATTCACGGTTAGGTTGTTTATTTGAAATTTTCTATCTTTTTAAAATAAGCCTGTATTGTTATGCTCCTCCCTCTCAGGACTGCCTTCAGTGTGTCCCATTGGTTTTTGGCTATAGTGTGTTCATTTTCATTTGTTTCCAGAAACTTTTTGATTTCTTCCTTGATCTGATTTTTAACCCATTAATTATTTAATAGCATATTATTCAGTCTCCTTGAATTTGAATGTTTATTTTTCCCTTGAAGTTGGTTTCTAATTTCAAGCCACTGTGATCTGAGAAGGTGCTTGATATGATTTCAATTTTCTTGAGTTTGTTGAGGCTTGTTTTGTGACCTACCATGTGGTCTATATTTGAAAATGTTCCATGTGCATTTGAAAAGGATGTATATTTTGCTTCTTTGGGGTGAAAGGTTCTTTACATATCAATTAAGTCTATTTGATCTAGAGTGTTGTTCAAAGCCACAATATCCTTGTTTTTCTTTGCTTGGAAGATCTATCTATTATTGACAGTGGGGTGTTAAAATCCCCTACTATGGGTGTGCTGCTGTTGATATCTTTCTTGAAGTCCTCCAAGGTTTTCCTTATATATTTAGGTTCTATGTTGGGTGCATGTATGTTTACTAGAGTTATATGTTCTTGATGACTTTTTTCCCTTCAGTATTATATAGTGTCCTCCTCTGTCTCTTTTTATGGCTTTTGTTTTGAAATGTATTTTGTCTGATATAAGTATCACTATCCCAGCTTTTTTTTCATGTTTGTTTGCTAGGATTATTTTTTTCCCATCCCTTCACTTTCAGTCTGTGTAGATCTTTTGTTCTGAGGTGAGTCTCTTGTAGGCAGCCTATATTCAGGTCATATTTTCTTATCCATTCAGCTATCCTATGTCTTTTGATTGGAGCATATAATTCATTTACATTTAAGGTTATTATTGATAGGTACTTTTTTTTGTTGCATTTTTCCCTTTGTACCTGTGTTCCTCTCTCTTTCTCTTTTTCTTCATCTTCTTTAAGCAGTCCCTTTAGCATCTGTTGCGATGCTGATTTGATGGAGATTATTTTTAGCCTTTTTTTTTGGGTGGGTGTCTGGGAAGCTCCTTATTTCACCTTCCATTTTAAATGAGAGTCTTGCTGGGTAGAGTAGTCTTGGTTGCAGGCCTTCGCTTTTCATTACTTGGAATATTTCTTGCTTTCCCTTCTGGCTTTTAATGTTTCTATTGCATAATATGCTAATAGGTTTATCAGGTTTCCCTTGTATATTACTAGCTGTTTCTCTCTTGCTGCCTTAATATTCTCTCTTCGTCTTTAAATGTTGCCATTTTTATTAAATGATGTGCCTTGTAGTCAGCCTCTTTTGGTTTGTCTGGATTGGGACCCTCTGTGCTTCCTGGACTTGTGTGACTTTTTCTCTCATTAAGTTAAGGAAGTTTTCTGTCATTACTTTTTCAAACAAGTTTTCTATGCCTTGCTCTTCTTCTCCTGGTATTCCTGTGGTATGGATATTATTATTTTTCACCTTGTCCTTCCTCTCCCTTAAACTCAATTATTTATTTAGTTAATCATTCTTTTGGTATTGTGAAAAAAAGTCATCACTATAATCAAGTCCCTAGATTTTTCTCTTATGTTATCTGCTTGGATTTTTATATTTTTGCATTTTATATTTAGATTTATGATCAATTTTGAATTAATTGTTGTAAAGGATGTAATACCTCTGTCTAGATATTATTTTTTGAAGTTCTAATTTTTAATTTTTAAATTGTATATTATTAATCATACTATTACAGCTGTCCCAATTTTTCCCCATTTGCCATCCCTCAACCCTGCACCTGCCACTCCCGTAGGCAACCCCCACACCTTTATTCATATCCATGGGTCATGCATATAAGTTCTTTGGCTACTCCATTTTCTACACTGTACTTTACATCCTTATTGCTATTCTGTAGTTACCTATTTGTGCTTCTCAATCTCCTCACCACTTCACCCATTCCCCCACACCCCCTCCCATCTGGCAAATGCTCTCTGTGTCCATTATTCTGTCTCTGTTCTTCTTGTTTGCTTAGTTTGTTTTTCAGATTCAATTGTTGGTGGATATGTATTGAGTGTCATCTTATTGTTCATAGTTTTGATCTTTTCCTTTTCTTAAATAGTCCCTTCAACATTTCATATAATAATGGTTTGGTGATGATGAACTCCTTTAGTATTTTCTTGTCTTGGAAGCTCTTTATCTGCCCTTTGATTCTAAATCATATCTTTTCTGGGTAGAACAATCTTGGTTGTAGGTCCTTGCTTTTCATGACTGAATATTTCTTGCCAGTCCCTTCTAGCCTGCAAAGTTTCTTTTGAGAAATCATCTGACAGTCTCATGGAAACTCCTTTGCAGGTGATTATCTGCTTTTCTCTCACTGTTTTTAAGATTCTTTATGTTTAACCTTTGGCATTTTAATTATGATGTGTCTTGGAGTGGGCCTCTTTGCATCCATCTTGTTTGGGACTCTCTGTGCTTCCTGTACTTGCATGTCTATTTGCTTCGCCATGTTAGAGAATTGTTCTTTCATTATTTTTTCAAACAGATTTCCAATTTCTTCTCTTTCTCTTCTCCTTCTGGCACCCCTAGGATGTGAAATTGTCCCAGAAGCTCTTTATACTATACTCATTATTTTGGATTCTTTTTCTTCTTGTTGTTCTGATTGGTTGTTTTTGCTTCCCTATGTTTCAAATCATTGATTTGATTCTCAGCTTCATTCACTCTATTGTTGTTTCCCTGCCAATGTTCTTTATTTCCATTAGTGTATCCTTCACTTCTGACTGAGTCCTTTTTATGCTATTCAGGTCCTCCTTAAGTTCCTTGAGCATCCTTATAACCAATGTTTTGACTCTGCATCTGATAGATTGCTTATCTCCATTTCATTTAGTTCTGTTTCTGATCTGTTTTTTTTTTTTTTTTCATTTGGGCCATGAGTCTTTGCCTCTTTGTATTGGCAGCCTCCCTGTGTTTGTTTCTATGTATTAGACAGAACTGCTATGACTCCCTGTTTTGGTAGCATGGCCTAATGTAGTCAATGTTCTTTCTACAGGGTCCAGTGGCATTGCCTCCCCTATCACCCAAGGTAGGTACAAAAGTGCTCACTTTGTGTGGGCTAAGTATAAACTCCTCTAATAGTTAAGCCCTGACTGCTTCTGGCAGGTCAATGGGAAAGATTTACCCAGGTCAGTCAGTTGTAAGGATTGGCTATGACCACTGATCACCAACCTCTGCCTTCTGTGGACCATCAGCTGTGCAGGGCCAGGGCAGTGGTGCTCCAACATGGTCTATAGCTGTCCACTGGGTGTGCAGGCTCTGGGGTTTCCCATGTGGTGCAGGAAAAATTCTTCCCCCACCTGTGCTCTTCCCAGGGCCACCATGCATGAGCTATAAAGCATTCTGAGCTGGCTGCTATTTGTGCTGGGCTTGGAGATTCCCAGGTGAAGCCAAGCTGTGAATTTAGCCTGGCTGCTGTTAGTGCTGGGCCTGGGACCACTTAGAAAGCGATATGGGGGCTGAGGTCTCAGTGAGGCCAGCTGTTGATTCTTTGATAGGATTTAGGAAGTTCTGCAGCATGAGCCAAGACCAGTTATTCATATGGAAAAGTCACTGCTAACAATTTTTGTGGGCCCATAATTTGGGTGGGATGGAGCCTCAGGTGTTCTCCAGGGTGGGGCAAACAGTGTTAGCCAGGTTGATAGAGTCTCAGATATGGTACTGTCCTGCTCTTTGTGGGAGTGAGCTCAGAAAAGGGACAATGGCCTCTTCCCACCTTTATGTCTGGGGCAATACTGTCCTCCAGCTCCTTGATGAGACACACTTCAGTTCCTCCCTGAGTGCCACTGGTGTTTTTCAAGCTGCTACCCCAGTGATGGAGCTCAGAGGGAGTGAGTCTGAGTCAGTCCATGTGTAGGATTTTAAAGGAGAACTGTTTGAGACTCCAGCAGTTTTCCATTGACTCAATCACCACTAATTTTTACAGCAAGAAGTAACGGGCAACTTATCTTCCTGGCACTGGAACTGTAGGCTAGGGGGCCTGGTGTGGGGCTAGAACTCCTCACTCCCAAGATAACCCTTCTGAAATTTTATCCACCACACATGTATGTGGGACCAGCCCTTTCCACACCTCTACCCCTCCTGCCAGTCTGGGTGGATGTGGTTTCTTTAATTTCATAGTTGTCAGACTTCCATTCAACTCAATTTCTGATGGTTCTGAAAGCTAGTTGTTCTACATTTTAAAGATTTTATTTATTTATTTTCAGAAAGAGGAGAAGGGAGGGAGAAAGAGCAATGTATGGTTGCCTCTCACATGGCCCCCATAGGGGACCTGGCCCGCAACCCAGGCATGTGCCCCAACTGGGAATCAAACCGGGACCCTCTGGTTTCCAGTCCGTGCTCAATCCACTGAGCTACACCAGCCAGGCTTGTTCTACATTTTAATTGTAATTTTGATGTGGTTGTGCAGGGAGGCAAGCCATGTTTACCTATGCCACCATCTTGAACAGCTTTATCTAGATATAATATTTTTCTTTGCCTGAGAATAACCTATTGTTCCAGCATTATTTGTTGAGAAAACTTTTTGTTTGATTATATCGCCTTTTCTTCTTGGCCAAAAATCAGTTAACTCTGAGTTTTCTGTCCTGTTCCATTGATCTATTTGTCTATTCTTTTGCCAATAACACACTGTATTGATTACTGTAGCTTTACAGTTAAGTCTTGAAGTCAATTAGTATTGGTCTTCTGTCTTTTTTCTTTAATATTGTGTTGGCTATTTAGGGTCTTTTAACAATGTATATAAACTCTGGAATCAGTTTGTTGAGATCCACAGAATAACTTGCTGACATTTTGATTGGGTTGTGTTGAACCTATAGACTGAGTTGAGATGAACTCATAGTTTAATAAAAATAAGGTTCCTTATCTATGAACATGGGATTTCTTTTCATTTATCATTTTCTTTCATTTCTTTTTTTAATTTCTTTCATCAGAGTTTTATAGTATTTCTCATATCAATTTTGTACTTATTTAATTTTGATGGGTAATAATGTAAATGGTATTTTTGTATTTCAAATTCCACTTGTTCATTTCTGGTATATAGAAAAGTGATTGACTTTTGTATATTAATCTTAAATTTTATAACCTTGCTATTATGACTTCTTAGTATGAAAAGTTGTGTTTTTTGTCAATTCTATTGGATTTTCTACATAGATAATTATGCCATCTGTGAACAAAGACAGCTCATTTCTTCCTTTTCAATCTGTGTACTTTATATTTCTACTTCTTGTCTTATTGCATTTCTTGTCTAGAGCATTGTTGATATGAGTGGTTGGAGGAGACATTCATTCTTACTTTGTTCCTGATCTTAGCTGGAATGCTTCCAGTTTCTAACTATTCAGTATCATGTTAGCTGAATTCTATTTTTAAAAATACATTTTAAGCTGTTATAAATTTAAATAAAAATGACACTCAAGTATGTTTGCATGTCTAATTTTAAATAAGTGTAGACAGTTAAGATGCTATGTTTCTGCCAGTGCGACTTCTGGACCATCTTAGAATGAAATCCACTTCTGCATCCCTAAAATGTTTATAAATTTGTAATTGATCAGGAACATTTTAGGTATGGAGCAATTTATACTTCCTTGGATGAGAATGCCAAGTTTACTCAACACCCCCATCTCCCAAGAAATTGTCAGCAGATTAATAAAATTTTTATCAAACTCTTAGAAACTTTAACGTGGAACTCAGACTCAATATACTACTAGCTGGTTTAAATGTGGAGGAAGGATCATTTCCATCATATGGACTCTGTGTTTTCCAGCACTGAATTCAAAGATGTGAGCCAGATTAAAATGGCTCCATGACTTTTCCATAGAGTTATATTAGTGTCTTGGGTCCTAAGGAACATTTTTTTAAAAATGTTTTATTATATGTTAAAACTTTTTACAAAACTTCATTATAGATAGAAAGAGGCCAGTGGAATGGATTCCATAACTCCTCTATACCTTCCACATAGGAATGTTTCCAAAGGTTTGTCTACTCACTCTTCAGATTCAAGTTCAGCTTCAATTTTTCCTCTGACCCTATAGATTGTCAAGAGATAAAGTAATGAGTTTTTTCAACTTATAAAATTTAGTTGCATTTATTTACACCAGTCTATTAAGAAAGGCTGTATAAGGAATAATGTTTTTTTCAATAAGGCAAGCATACATTATATTTTAAATATAACAAATCAGTGCTTAAATAAGCAAACCAAGTGTTACATAATACACTTTCATACCCTCAAGCAAAGTGATTTTAGATTTGCCAAAGTTACAAAAGGAAAAGAAACAAGCTTTGTATATATTTTTTTTAATTGCAATAATTTTTAACCTTGATCTCCTAACTTATAGTTTATGATGCACATTTGGAAATTAATCATGTGCTGTTTCATGAGATTATTTATGTTGTATTATTTACTATCTTTAGAGTTGTTTAATAATTCACTGAACAAAGTAAATTCCCCAGGAATCTTGGAAGAAGGAAAACAATGACTTTGTGGTTCATTGAAATTTCAGGGTGCTGGAATTGAGACTCCTTAGTGAAAAGGAAAGGAATTGGGAACAAAGTTTATGTCTCTAGAGTAGAAGCTGCAGTCTCAGATGCCTACAAGGGACAAAGGAGGTAAATTAAAATAAATAATTTAACAAAAATGGAATAGTATCTGTATCAAACTTGAACTCAAGCATTAAGTAGTACAAAAATAGGATGAGTAGGAAGGTAGGGAATTGCCCTGTAACACTGGGATATCAGTTTGTGGCTGATGAAAATGAACATTTTAAAGTATGACTTGTTGGTATTATTCAAATGTCTCAAAATGTTTTTTGAATGAGCCCAGGGTAATTTTCTCATAAACCCCAAGTTTCTCAATGGACTATTCAGCTTGGCTTGAAGCTCTTGAGAGCTCCATTCCCTCTATCCTGCTTGGAATTGAGACTCTCAAGTGAAGAATAACATAATTGGAACAAAGATGGTGCCACTGGACTTTTTTAAAAAGGGTCTTTTCTCTACCTAGGGTGCTTGTTAAAACTCCTCATGCTCTATCCGTGTAGGTACTCCTAGGCTAGCTTCAGCCTTCCTCCTCACCTTGGTCTTGGGCTCTTGGCCTTGGAGCTGGTTTTCTCCCATGACTTATCCCCACACCCTTTGAATCAATTCTTTATTTGGACTACTTGATTCTAACTTAACTTTTCCTCAAAATTTTACCTTCAGTTTCCCCTTTGCCCTATGATCTATTCTTTCACGAAGCTTCATGTTATCAAATTCAGTGCCAGTTTTCAGAACCCTAGCCAAGAGCAAAGCCCTGACATCTGTACTTGCAAAGGCAAAAGATTTGGACATGGATAATTTTGCAAGAAAACTAAACAAATTGAGAGAAAAAGCAGAATAATAGCTCCTCTATGAGTAGATGAGTTGACAGAGAGCCTTTTCCAATGACAGAGAGCCTTTGGCAATGACAGCAGCCAGTAGGACTGGTTTGCGCAACACAGGCTCTCTAAGTAGCAGTAAAGTTTCTGTACCACATGGCAGACAGTTTGATCATGCTTGAACTTCTCATTGCATAAGGTCACAAGGAGAGAAGAGGAGCTGCGTATCATCATGACAAGAAAGCTCAAACACTTGCCACAGTGAATGTAAACTACTCTGGACCCTCACAGAGAATAGAAAGGGGATGGGGGAGGAACAACTCATAAAGCAGTTAGTGGAAGCAAACTGCTATCAAAGATCAGTAAGAAAGCATTTGTGTTTTTTTGTTGTCCTTTTCCTCATGATCTGCCTTCAGGAAGAAAAGCTACAGATGTTTCCTCAATAAAATACTTTGAACATAACAGAATAATGCAGCTATTCTGGACCTGAGCCAGAAGACCCTGGGTCACATTTGGTCTCAACCATCACTAGGTCATCTTCCACAAGTCGGTTACCTCTCTTAACCTTGTCTTTCCATTTTTAAAATAGATGATATAAGAATATTTATCTCACACTTTGTTGAGATATATATAAAGAGGTAATATATGTAAAAAACTTTCAAAAAGTAAAGTTTCTTATTAATTTGAAGTAGCATTATATAGTGTTTTAGCACTGATGGTATTCATAAGTGTCTGTGATTTAAATGATACAGGTTAGAAAGAAAATATGAATTTTTAGTCCAAGAAAGTGTAAGTATTAAAAGAGACTTCCAGCAGGACAGAAAGAAGGAAGATTTTGGAGTCAGACCTCAGTGCAAATAGAAGGTTCGCAACATACTAACTGCTACTAACTACATAATTATAGGCCATCCCTTTACATGCCCGCACATCTTCTTTGCGCTATTTTGAGGATTACATGAGAAAGCATAACGGGGCATAATGTTAGTTTTTTTCTTTCCTTCCTTCTGTTTTTTGATGTCCTCCTCAGTCTCCCAAGCTCACTGAAACCTGCGAAAGGAAGTTTATTTTACAGGGTCTAAGCTTGGGAATATCCTGGAGCCCAGTGGAGAATAAATGATTCTTTCATGGCAGACAATGCTAGATGGACTCTTTATTTAGATTTTGCACCTGTAGTTTGGTATCCCTTGTATTCTCATAAACCTTTAATGCCTAGGTTAAAAAAATTGGGGGTGATGCAAGATGGACTTGAGTGCAGACAGTTGTCATTATGAAGAGAGACAAAGGGCTACATTGGAAAATTATGTGTCATGGATGTCACTCTGACCTCATAAATGTGTTTTTTCCTGAGCTGACACTCACAAAGATGTACCTCCTAAACTAAATAGCCCATAATTTGAGAAATTTATTATCAAGTCAACTAGTTGTCTTTTTTGCTTATTTATGATTACAGTGCCTTATTTATGAGTCTGTGGTACGAATAGTTAAGCTTCCTTCAGTGGTATAGTAAGCTGTGAGACTAAAAAGATGACACATTTACCTAACAAATACAAATGTGTATGAAACTTTTTTACATTCAACATAGTGGGAGGATGACTGGGAAGGCCGAACCTAGCACGTGTTCAGTTCACACAGTTGTTGCGAATAAGACAAGTTCCTTAGTGCCAAACCTATTTTGTTACGTAAAACTCATTACTGGCCGTAACTCCCCTAGGGAAGCAGGGTGAGTTACTTCATTTTACTTCTACCCTACATCTTGAGAAACCACTACAGCAAGAAACAATGAATGCAAATGTCTGGCTCCGTGGGAACAGTAAGCTAAGGCTCCTTACTTCCCCCTTAGGAAGTTTTTGGCGTCAGGGCTGACACTTGGAGATGAATGAACACAAACTGTTTGATGGGTAGCAAGGATGGCAACAGCCCAGTGTTCTTCAGGGTCGGGAAACTTTTCTCAAGATTTCCCAGATAAGTATCAGTGTTAGGAGGAAAACGAGACCAACCCCAAGTACCTCCTGTACATAACCAGGGTCTTTGCACAGCAGTTGGGGCAGCGTCAGCGGGGGTGTGGGGGTGGGGATGTGTTGGGAAATGGCTTTCATTTGAGACCATGAAGCATGCTCCTGAATAGTGAGTTTCTACAGACAGTTTGACGTGCTCTAGCTGAAACCAAGAGTTCTTAAGACTTTGATTAACTTTAGTTTTCAATCGTTGCTCTAGAAATCATCTATCTCTCTATCTCTCCACACCCCAGCCCCAGCCACATCAGAGACCTAGCCTTTCTCCCAGATAATCAGCAGTCCCCGAGGCAGCTGACAGCAGCCTGAACCTGACTGGTGGTTACGTAGTCCAGACCGCTGGCAGGCTAAAGATAACATCTTGATGTAAGTTATGTTTCAGCTCCTGAGCCCTAACGTGAAATCACCCCACGCCTACTTTTCCATGAAACCAGACAGAGGGACACAGGAAGAGACCTCAGAGCTGTTCAAGACCTGAAGAAATGATTCATTACCTTTATCTCTCCTCCTATAGCACAGGAACCCCAAAGCCAAACCAGGGAGCTGCTTAAGTGTTTGTAATATTCCAAAAAAAAACCCCTAGGTGGACTCACCAATGGTACATGCCATTTATTACCCACGTTACAGGAGAGCGCACTGAAGGTGGTGGGTGGGTGGGAGACAGACCTCCTCTCCTCCAGGTGGAGGCTCCTTATGAGGCAGGAGATCATCAGGAATGAGGAAACTCCGGAGGTGCCCCAGGACTAAGACAAAGGACACTGATACAGAACAGAGACCCTGTTCTAAGACCCGTTGTCTCCACTTTCTGGAAGAGTGCCAAATCCTGGTGAGTCATGATGTCACCTGCACAGAAGATGCTACATGACCCCTACTTCATTATAATAGCATTATAATAAATTAGCATTGTGGGACCCCCTCCCATGGTAGGCAAAGAAAATCATGGGAGACCCCACGTGCAGCAGCTTAAAAGTAATGTAACGACTTGTACATGCACGACAAAAGCTCACCGACACTAGCCAGGAAATACCCACCCTATCAGAATAGAATCCCTCCAGCCACTGAGGGTCAATCTCTGCTCAGAGTCGGCCTGCTCCCATGTTCTGTGGAGTGTACTGTCACTTAATAAATCTGCTCTCTCTTAACTGCTATAAACTCTGTGTGTTCAGTTCAACTCACTGTTCATGATCACTAAGCATTAGGTGGTTACCTGTGCCCATCTGCAACTATTATAAGGGGTCCCAGACAAAGGCAGCATGGGCCCAGGTTGCATAAACCTATGGGTGGCCCAAAACTACATTACCTCAGTGTGCACATGCAGCAAGAAGCAATCACAGGACAAGAAACTGTTCCCACAAGGAGATAAGAAAGGAGTTACAATCCATTCCCAAAACAATACACATTCCTTCTGGCCAGAGACCCTCTGACTAGCCCTCAATTATGAGAAGAGGAGGGGCCATGTATTGTCCCCATACTTCCAACCAATCACATCCCAGCATGAGCCTGAACACATGAACTACAGTGTCTTACGATTTTGCCCAATATAATCAGTCTGTCACCTATACACCATTGGGAGATCAGGCTTTTGAACATTAGTTTCCCATTCTCCTGAATAGTGTCATTCATAATAAAATAGCTGATGTTTCTTTACTGCAATTCTCGGTGTTTAGTATTTGGCTCTTCTAGCTCCAGGTGGACAAACTCTCTCTTTGGTAACACGTCTTCAAGATGAGATGGTTTCTCTTATGAATATGATGAATATGTGTAAAGCATGTGGGCACTTGGGATTCACATGAAGAAGGTGACTAAATAGGATGAGGGAAACTTAGTATCAGGAATGGCTGGTTTTGACTTGAATAATAGAATAACATGACCTTACCTTTTCCCTTCTCTGAAGTGTGTTCAATTGTTATTCTTCTAGGCATGATTTAAAATGAAGTTAGAACTATTAGCTCAGATTTGCAAAAGATATCACATTTATTTTATTCAAAAGTCAACTTATCCACTTTTCTCCCCTGCTTCCGAATCAAAAATTACTTTATTTCACATAAAAAGAATTCCTCTTTGGGGGTGAAGGTTGAACTTGAATTTTTTTGAATTCTAAAAAAGTAAGATTATAATTCTACAAAAAAACCACACATATGCTAAGTCATAGTTACTCTTTTCATTCTAAGTATTAGCCTTTAATAACAATATTGAGGGTTGTAAACAAGTGAGACAAATATTAGAGCAATTAGAAATGTTTGATTTCATTAATAGTGACATGATAGGAAAATTACAAAAACTTAACAAGAAAATAAATACTGTAAGAAGAGTTACAACAATAAAGAGAAAACCAAAGTAGTAAAATTAATGTTATCGATTCAGCAGTTAGAATAGTTTCAGGTATGTTTTAGCATTTCTTTTTTTTTTTAAGATTTTATTTATTTATTTATTTTTAGAGAGGGGAAGGGAGGGAGACAGAAAGGGAGAGAAACAGCAATGTATGGTTGCCTCTCACATGGCCCTCATGGGGACCTGGCCTGCAACCCAGGCATGTGCCCTGACTGGGAATCGAACCAGGACCCTTTGGTTCCCAGCCCACACTCAATCCACTGAGCTACACCAGCCAGGGCTGTTTAGTATTTCTTAAAAAACTGGGGCGTGGAATGTTTTGGCAAAGATACAGAACATTCATTCATGAGAAGTCTTGGATTCTCATAGTGTAATAATAAACACTCTTGAGGAGGCCCTTGATAGAGCAATACAAGTCCCTCCAGCTGTAGAGCAGAAATAATGAATCACAAAGGTGACGATTTGCAAATTAAATGTGGTATCTGTATTGAGAAAGAAGAGGAAATATCGCATTTCCTGATGGGAATCTTTAATGATACAGGAATCAATACTCTACAAAGTAGTTTTTAAAATTAATCCAGAGAACTATTTCTAATTACTATTGTGAGAGAAGAAATAAGCACAAATTTCTTAGGAAAAAACTGTATGGCAGAAATTTCTATTGTCTTTTATATCATGGATCACCACAAGTATTTCAGCAAGTAATAAAGGCTTGTCACTTATCTCTGGAGCTTTCGTTCCATTTTGAACTGCTGGAGCCCAGTAACTTGCATGTAGTGGTTCTCAATTAATATTTATCAGATGAAGGGACAAATTAATGAATGAATAAACAAATGAATCATTAAAAGGGAAGGAAAAATTTAGAACTTCCCATTTTGAGTTGGCTTATTCTCAACCTTAGATTTCATCATTCCATTTTTTCTTGATGGATGCTACACAAGAAATAGTTCTAGTCTTTTGACTTGCTGCACAAATCTACAAGGCTTGAATTCCCTTAAAAAATGTAGTAGAAAAGTAGACAAAATATAAAGAATTAGAAATAAGTTTTAATCTACATTCTTACGGACTTTCTTGTTAAGCTAGCAAATCTCTCAACTCAAAGTTTTTAAATATGAAATTAATAATACAATACTGAACTACATTAATTTTGTCTTATTATGAAAGACAGGAAAACCCAAAACGTGTGAACGAGTTATACACACACACCAGCTGGGTGTGGTGACTGATTAGAGAAATATATACATATATTTTATCAAGTTTGTTAATTAGATATGTGTCTGTGGTTGTTACTCATCTCATTATACTTGTCTTAAGTTTGTTACTTTGAAGGAATAAATAGAATTAAAGTAAAAGTTTTCTTAAAAAAAAAGAATTTGAAGACTACAGGGGGCAGTCCTTCCATGCATAGATGAGAAGCAATAACTGAGAAGTTCTAACTGGCCAGAGATGAAGAAAAAGGAAGCTGGGCAGACAGAAATTGTTCAGTTTCTCTCTCTCTCTCTCTGCACCTTCTTCCTTTGGGCATGTCTCTTTGCTTTCTTCCTCCTAAGCTCCAAGGTCCCTTCTTTTGTACCTGTAACTTGTTTCCTGAGCCCACACAACCCAGAGGCTCACTTCATCCACGGCTCACTTCTTCTACCTCTGTGACTTTAAAAAAAAATGTTTATCCTTTATAGTTGTTTCGATTATTTCACCCTTCCCCCCCTCCTCCCATCCCCCCAACTTCCATAGTCAATCCCCACCCTGCTGTTCATTAACGTGGGTCCTTCATATATGTGTCTTGACTAATTCCTTCACTTTCTTTCAGACAGTACCTTCCGCCCTCCTCCCCTCTTACCGCTCTCAGTCTATGTCATGTTTCTATGCCTCTGATTCCATTTTGCTCACTAGTTTATTTTTTTCATTAGATTCCTCTATAAGTGAAATCATATAGTATTTGTCTTTCACCAACTGGCTTATTTCACTTAGCATGATAATCTCCAGTTCCATCCATGCTGTTGCAAAAAGTAAGAATTCCTTCTTTCTTTCTGCTGTATAGCATTCCATTGTGTAAAATACTACTGCAACTCTTGGCTGTTGTACATAGAGCTGCTATTAACATAGGGGTGCATAAGTTCTTTTAAATTGATGTTCCAGGATTCCAAGAGTATAATCCCAGCAGTGGAATCAGTGGGTCAAAAGGTAGTTCCATTTTTAACTTTCTGAGAAACTCCAGACCATTTTCCACTCCAGAACGTCAGCATTATTGATATTTTGAGAGGAGAAATTCTTTGTTGTGGGGGCTTTGCTATGCATTGTAAGGTTTTTAACACTATCTCTGGCCTTTTCCCATTAAATGCCAGTAGCATCCCCACTTCCTACAGTTGTGTATGGAACTCAGTTTAGAGATGCAATATGGCTCCAGCAACAAAGGCATATGGGAGGTGCTGAACTCTCTGTGACTGTAAACTCCTTGTGACTGTTGGACTCTTTGCAACCTCATCCTTGACAGACTGATCAGAAAGCTGGAAGGCCACCCAAAGACAAATGTCATGCCCCCAGGAAATAAACGTATAGAGTGTAGAAACTGCCTGATGTTATCTTTCAACTTTTTTTTTAACTTAGTGACATGTTTTTCTCTCAGGGAGATCCACATAACTACTTGCTATCTGCTTTTGCTATTAACCCCTTTAAAAAGGGTCTCTGTCCTTAGAGGGGTGTAAATTTTCCTTGGCCACCACCACTGAGAGCAAGTTTCTCCTATTGAAACTCTTACAAATTTAAATGAGGCTATATGAAAATTCTTCAGAATCGATACTGAATTTAGACTTTTGGGATTTCCCCCCAACAAGCTGTGACAACCAAAACCGTTTCCAGACTATGAGACATGTTTCCTGAAGACAAATCCACCCTCAGCTGAGAACAACTGTCCTCTGTCGTCATCCTCATTAACTTGCATTTTAATATACTTTGTTAAGTGGAAGGCAAAGGCTGTGCCAAGTCCAGTGGAAGGGCAGGTCTGTGTGGTCAGTGTGCAGCACATTTCCCAGGAGTTCCTATCGAGGAACTGTTTGACAACTGTTGGGCTAAGCACAGGGATGGCAAACACAAGACCCTCGGCCAAATCCAGCCATCATCTTGTTTTATCCGGCCCAGCACCTTATTTCTACCTGGTCGAAGCACCAAGCTGCTTGCCCCTAGTTAAGGAGTAGTTACATTTATACAGTCCTAACATTACATTCGGCCCTTTGAAGGCAACCGCAAGGCAGATGTGGCCCCTGGTGAAAATAAGTTGGACAGCCCTGGTTCAAAGGAACAAAAGAATGTAGATGATTGAAAAATCAATCAGAGACTAAAACTGTTCTTGAGGAATTATCCAACAACAGACCAAAGCCCCATACCTCCTCAAACATGTCTTTTAGAACCTTTCTTTAGCTATGCTCTGTTTTTATAGTATACTTACCGTATTTTTCAGACTATAAGATGCACTCCCCCCCTCAAATTTGGGAGGGAAATAGGGGTGCATCTTATAGTCTGAATGTAGCTTACCTGGCTGTTTACATTTACATTGGTGAAATATTATGTTATTTATGTTATTAAATATTTTACCACATTTTTTGCCTCAAAATTTTTTTTACCTATTTTCCTCCTCTAAAACCTAGGTGTATCTTATGGTCTAGTGTGTCTTATAGTCTGAAAAACATGGTACCTTTCTCCAGTTTCTTTCCCATTCTCATTCCGAAGACTGTCTGGGCCGTGCAGTCACCATGGGAGACTGTTGCTGTTACCAGCGAATAGAACATGGAGAACTTGATCTTTCTCCTGAATGCAGGAACTTGTTCCTAGAATCTGACATTACAACATTGAGTGTAATTTTTATTCAATGCCATGATCACACTGACTGCTAAGTTACTGCTGTTGCAGAACTTCAGGCATACTGAAAGTTTCACAGGTTATTACCACTGCTTAAAGACATTCGTCTTGACTAACACTATGTGACGATCTATACAAAAGAACACAAATAGACATACGGAACATGATCCATTCTTATGCATAGACATCAAGTGTGTTGTTGAGAAAGCACATGTGATCTCACGTATACCCCTCCTTCTCTCTCTGTCTCTCCATCTTTTTCGTGCTCCCTGCCTCTCTCTCACTGAACTGTACTTTCCCCATGGCTCTTATGTTAAAATTTTACCTTCCTTTGGCTCTTACATTAAAATTTTACCTTTGTATCCAAGAGGTATTATATAATCTTTGTGTCTTCATTAGGATTGTATATTCCCTTCATTTAATTCATTAAGTTAATTTTCTGGATAAAATGTTACAAAAGACTCATGGAAAACCCAATGGATAATAATGTTATTGATATCAATAAAGGGTAATTTTTTCCTGTTAAAGTTGAGCTCTCACAATGACCCAGAATTTTTTTAAGAAAAATTTCTCAAAGCATATTTTGTTCATTTACTGAAAGAAGTCCATTGACATTGGATTCAGATTTCCATTAAAACAAGAAAAAGAAAGTTTAATTTAGAAACTGTGATCCAAAGACAAAAAATGAATTCTAGTAGTCTCAAATAATAAAGATTAATAAAAGACTGCAGAAAAGAAGGTGGTTTCTCTTCAGATAAATCCTCCCTCCCTTCCTCTTGCCCCATCCCTAAAACCCTTGCTACTGAAGTTGAGGGTTCTTATGACCTGACTAAGTGTAGTTTTAAGTTCTAGCTCTAGAAATCACCTTTCTTTCTTTCTGTCTGTACGCCTCAGAGACCTAGTCTTTCTCTTGATAATCAGCAACCCCCGAGGAAGCAGAAGACCTAAGTCTGGACCTGACTAATGGTCACAAGACCAACTGGCAGGCTAAAGGTAACATCTTGATGTATGTTATGTTTCATCTCCTGGCCCTAAGGTGGATTGGTCCCATGCTACTTTCCAGACAGATGCACACAGGAAGAGACCTCCGAGCTGTCCTCAAGACCTGAAGAAATGGTTTGTTACTTTTACCTCACCTTCAACCAATCAGCTCCCAGAAAGAGCCTGAACCTGTGGCATCTTATGATTTTGCCCTACATAATCAATCTGTAGCCTACACACCATTGGGAGTTCGTTTTCTTGAGCGTTACTTCCTGTTGTCCTCTATGGTGCCATTCATAATAAAATAGGTAATATTTCTCCACTGCAATTGTCAGTGTCTACTGTTTGGCTCTGCCAGCACTGGGTGGATGAGCTTTTTCTGTTCGGTAACACTATTAGCCCTTTTGTCAACACAGTCCCAGCATCCCTGGCACCCTGCTCCATCTTGCTTTTGCTCTCCCCACCCCATTCCCACCAAAGGAAAAAGACTGGGTAAGGACTAGGAAGCCACCTGAAGTGGGAGGATGTCTCTCCTACAGAAAGGGAAGTTTCAGACTCTGGGCAGGATAAGACTGAGAGGAGGTAACAATTCCCACAATACACGGCAGAAAAGAGCCGGGAGCCGGCACAGGATGATCGCACCATGCTCGGTGGGACCAGCTCCACCAGAAACAAAGCTCGGAAACCACTCAGGGGCCGGAGGACTTGATGGTACCAAACGCAGCATGACAGCGAGACTAATAATTTACATTAGAACGGCGAGGTAGAATATAACAGTATTAGAATGGTAAGGTAAACTTACAATTAACACTTATAAGTTTACATTTTATTTGACATTTTGTTATACATATATAAATTTTTACATTTGAAATGCATATTTAGTTATGTGAGTTTTATAAGTTTTGAAGAGGTTTTTAAATAAATTGGGAAATGTGGGAATACTAGCACAAATTCCTAACTATTGTGTGAAAAATAATATAAGTGGACCCACCTCAAAACAAAGTTGGAGCCGCAATGCCAGAGGAACTACATTACAGTCTTATTTTTTAAACCTTGGAATGTTAAAACTGGGCAAACAAACAAACAGCAACAGAAACACTGGACAAAACAATCTTCAGACTGAACCTAAAGCAGCATTGCATTCTAACTAATTGTTTGCAAAGATAACAGGAAAGCAGACATTAGGACTACCTGGACTGAAAATTAAAGACACTCTTTACAATTAGCATCACTATGTTATAATTTTTTTGCATCTATAGAAATTTTATCCTTAGCTTAACACTAATAGAAATTTCTTTTATTTGTAATCATTCCCCTTCATCTCCTAATCAGAATTCTATCTGTGTTTATGCCTGACTCAGTGCTTCCTGAATAGTTATTCGTTTGAATTGCAAATAAATACTTATTGCTTCTTATTTGGCTTTTAATTTTTAGGTTAACAATTGGCATTGTAATTTTTCTCCAGTATTGTGCTCACTTATTCAACATGTTTAAAGCTGAAGTGATATTTGTCCCCCAAATATTTCCTCTCCATCAGAATCTTCAATAGAAGAAATTGCCATACCTTCCTAGGCCTCCTGCTCACTCAGACCCCTTGGGACCCTGATTTTGTTTTGGAGAGTCACCTTTTCCCTGCCCTTCTGTGCATTTGTATAGAGGGAAATTGACTTTACACTTGGATCCAGGGGTGCACTTGTGGCCAAATCTTAATTCAGACAACACATTTTTTGCATCACAATTTGGTTCGGTCACAATTTGATTCAAGAATGGACACAGGATCTAGGTCTACAAAATGAGAATATATGGAATTCACCTCTGAGGCTTCTCTTTGAGTTTCCTGAGACAAGAAAAAGAGACTTCCCTTTTCTGATGGACTGGGAGTTTCAAAGATATGTGTTCTGGAGCTGCTGTAAGGACAGAGACTGAGAATGGACTGAAAACACAGGCAAGCAGAACCAGAAGGCAGACAAAAATAAACAAGATCCTGAATGTTGATAGAAGGTTCTTATCAAGCTGTTCCAGAAATGAGGTGTGCTAGTTTTTTCAGTTATACAGGCTCATAAATATCCTAATTAATGAATCAATTTACCATATTAAACATACCTTTCAACCTTGGTGAAAATGCGTTCAGCTGTTTTCAGGTATAAAATGATGAGAGTGATGAGCATAAACAGATGAGAGACAGAAAATAAGTTTTGTTCATGTAGATTGGAAGGAATGTTAAGTGGCCAGGTACGGAGACATGGGTTTATTATGGGGGAACTTAAGAGTTAGAAAATTTTAGTTTTAGGTAATAGTTAATAAGCTTAGTAATGAATGCATGTAAAAAGTCATTGTTTCAGGCACTGAAGATATGGCCCACTCTGACTCCAGGAGACCACAAGCAATTTGACCTTTGTGCCCCAAAGAGACTGCAGGCAATCGAGATAGTATCTGAGCCGTTGTACTCCAGGGAGAGACATCAGCAAGTCCAGGACACAGATGAAGGATCACCTGGACAGACGAAAGAATGCTAGGGAATGGCCAGACTTCGGCTTTTATCTGATTAACTTTTTTCCTGAGTTCCAAATCCCGTTCCCACACTCTTTTTCCTGAATTCTGATCTCCTCACCTATACTTTATTCTCCTTATAAAAAAGGCTGGCTTGAAATGAAATGTAAAATGATACATAACCCACTATCTTCTCAGATCGTGGGCCATCTGAATAAAGAATCCATAAAGATTCCATCCCTGTCTCTACTTATTGGTTCTGGCGGTGACAGGCAGTATGAACACCAACTTTTCTAGTTTCTCTTATATTAGTTGTTAGGGTGGTCCGTGATGCAGGCTGTGAAAGAATTCACAAAGAGAAGAAACTGTAGAGAATAAAATTTTTATTCACTCTCCAAGAAAGGAGAGAGGCATGGTGTGGAGAGAGACACCAGCATTGAGGAGTGGGGGCTTTGAGCTTTTATTGGATTGTAATTGGATTAAACAAGGGTGGTGGTGGCTGCGGTGTGGCCCCTGGGCTGTAGGGTGTGTTGTAACAGGAGGCTGCAGTTTGTTCCAGTGTTACCTTCTGCAGCTTCTGTGGCTGTTAGTTCTGTTCTTGCTGCCAGTCATTTCCAGGCCTGGAGACAAGCTCAGAAGAATAAAATGGCAGTCATGTTTAACAAGGTCATGAGCCTGCTAGACAAGTGATGCCACAGTAGAAAATGGGGCTGGCTTCATCCTTTCATTAGTTTTTTGTTTTGTATTTAAAGTAGGTTTTGCAACATTTGATATGATAAAGATATCAAAATACAAGGTGTTCATAAAGTCTACAACCAGGCTAATATAATAGTTTGCTAAGATTACATAACAACAGAGTAAAACATTTTTCCACAGATTACGGACACTTTCATAAAACCCAGACCCCTCTTAAATGTGGTTGGAGGTATTTAGACGAGTTAACATACACAATGTTGAATAAAATGTGTCTTAGTCTTTTCCGGCTGCTATAACAAAAATACAATAGACTGGGCAGCTTGAAGAGCAAACACATATTTCTCCCATTTCTGGAGGTGGGGAAGTCTAAAGTTCAAAACACCTGCAGATTTGGTGTCTGGTTTCCTGGTTCATACATGGCTCTCTTCTCACTATGTCTTCCCACGTAGAAAAAAGTGAGGGATCTGTCTTTTTTAAGGGTACCAATCCCATTTCAGGAGGGCTTCACACTCTGATTTTATCGCCATCCAAATGTTCCCACCTCTTTTTTTTTTTAATCTTCACCAAAGGATGTTTATTGATTTTAGAAAGAGAAGAAAGGAGAGTGAGAGAGAAACATCAATGTGAGAAAGAAATATCAATCAATTGCCTCTTGTGTGTTCCAACCAGGTATCAAGTCTGAAACCTAGGTAAGTTCCCTGGCCTGGAATGGAACCCACAACCTTTTAGTGCATGGAATGATGCTCCAGTCAACTGAACCACCTGGCCACAGCAAGGTCCCACCTCTTAACATCATCACACTGGAGATTAGGTTTCAACATATGAACGGGAGGGGGGCAAAATCATTCAATTTATTCCAACACGAGTCTGTGTTTGTCAAGGAGATGCCTAGTACATACAAAGTATTATTTAGGTGATTTAAAAGGTAGAAGACTGAAAGAGATAGAGGGAAATAGGAAGAGAGGAAAGGAAAGGGAAGGGAAGGGAAAGGGAAGGGGAGGGGAAAGGGAAGGGGAGGGGAAAGGGAGGGGAAGGGGAGGGGAAGAGGAGGGGAAGGGGAAGGGAAGGGGAGGGGAAGGGAAAGGGAAGGAGGGGAGAAACACATCAATGTTTCTCTTTCTCTCTCCCTCACTTCCAGTCTCTAAAATCAGTGAGCATGTCCTTGCATGAGGACAAAAACACATAAAACATCTGTACACCTGGTAGGTTCAGTTAGTGAAACTCAGATGTATGTAACAGCCATTGCAAGAACTGAGAAGCATGAGAAATGAAACCTGACTAGAAACAACTCCATAGAGCAGGTGTTTCTCAAACTGGGTGTTAACGATCGAGTAGAAGTTTCTGAAGCAGAGAATGTGCCAGCTCATTCAGCAGCACAGATGTACAAGTGGGTCCCCATGTGGGGTACATGGTTTCCATCAAAGCAGAAAAAAAGAACTTTCTCGGGGAGAGAAGGCAAATAAGAAACTCCGAAAGGTGTCATCTCCACCAAGTCCCTAAGTCCCATTTCTTTTTCAAAACTTACTAGTCAGATTAGACTTGCCTTCTTGAGGAGTGTCAGAGGCCAAAAACTTAAGGCAAAGGTAACGTGGGGTTTTTTTGTTCTCTTTAAACTTTAAACATAATGATTAAGCCTATGGGCAACCTGGGGTATGAAATTCCTCCCTGGGAAGATCAGAAATTTATAAGGATAATCTTGCCCCTACTTTTATGAGGATGCTTCCCTCAAATACTAACCCCACTTTAAAATGAGGAAAAATAAATAGGTAGTTAAGTTAAATATCAGCGAGGTCTTTATGGCCATGCTCACTACTAGGCAACATCTGCCAATCTAAGTATTTATTAATAATAAAACTATCATTTTTACTTATCTGTCCAAATCTTCCTATGTCTCAATTGAATCCAGAATTGAGATGTTAAAAAAAAGAGTTTTATTTATATCTCCCTAAAATTCCAATAGGAGTGTTTTAAATAGGAAAATGACTTCAGGTAAGCTACGTTTTTTAAAAGATTGTTTTGGCTACTGGGTGAAGACTGTGTCTTAGGTGGCCAAGGGGGAAGGTGGAAAGGCTGGCAAAGCGCTGTCCTAACAGGAGAAATTACAGTGATTTTGAATAGGGTTGCTATTAAAGGGTGTGGTGAGGAGGAGGTAGAATAAGGATACATTTTTTTGAGAAAGTGCCAGCAGGTAGAAAGAGGAAACAGAAAGATGACAAATGATTCCTAGGTTTTTGACATAACTAGATGGGTAGGGTGTTATTTACTTGAATAGAAAGACAGCAGTAGAAGGCTTGGAAGTAAAAGTAAATTAAGAGTTTTGTCATAGACATATCGAGTATGAGATTTATCAGATATCTAAGTGAAAATATCAAGTATAAAGTTAAATCTATGAGTCTGGAGTTTAGATAAGGACCAGAGATATAAGCTGGGGCATCACTGGCATATGAAAGGTATGCCTTTAGAAAGACAACTCATAAACTATGAAGGTAATTCTGAAAATGTAGCAACAATGTATACATTCCACATTTGAAGTCATTTGATGTAAAGCAACAATGATAAAAATATATTTTAAGAAAAGCTGGCAATCTCTCTCTCTAAACTTGCTATTAAGGGCTTTTTTTGACAAAATAATGACACCATGAGGAGTACTTGAGCACTGCAGTTCGGATGGCAGGAGGGGCAGAAGCACACCGCAATCATTTTGACATTTTGAACACATACAGGCTTGTGTATGGTGTGCACATTGGCCCCGTCGTGCGTTCAGGGATGAGCATCTCTTCCCCGCGCAGAGAGCACGCAGGGCCCCACCGGAGGTAGCATCCCTTCATGAAAACAAAACATCTTCAAATCTTACACGTGAAAGTCTCATGAGCTGTGCTGTGCTTCAGTTTTTGATTTAGGATTTAAACCTCTATAACAAATGCTGAAGCTGTTACAAATTATTTTTATCTTAAAAATAAACATAAAAATGACATGATAAAATACATGCTGTCAGCAGGTCCTCTAATATCATGACCCTGTGGATACAAATAAGGTAACATTAACATTGATAACCCTATTTGACCACCGTCCATCTGTTTGTGTGATGTTGGTCAGGCCCTGCCCCCTTGTCTCCCCAGTCAGGTCTTTCTGTTATTTTTTGAAGTGTTTCTAGAAAGTTTCTCAGATGTGCTCAAGAGAAGTGCTCATAATATTCTTTAAGCTTGATATCTGATGGCCAAGAGTCACTTGTGAGGGGCACTTCCCATGACAACTTTCTTTTTCTTTTCTTTTTTTTTTTTACAATTTAAAAAACTGAATTTATTGCAGTGACATTAGAAACAGGTCCATGACCACTTTCACCAACACTCAGTGTGAGAACACTGCCGCCCTCAGCCAGTATCTCCTGCCACGCTCAAGGCTAAAAAGCTTTTGGGTATTAAACCAACTCATACACCTTCAGTTTCTCTGCAATGCCTCAGCAGAAATAGGTATACATTCTAATCATCTCTGTCTGGAACTTCCAAGGATGTAATAATTTTATTGCTATGTCCTGCAGCACAGTGGCGTTTCCTTCTGACACTCATTGTCACAGAGGACAGCAGAGCAGGTCATTTATGTCTGTGGTACAGGGGGACACCACAATAGAAACGTTTCAGCATAGGTCCAAACTCCCATTTTTCTCTTGCTTCTCTTCTATCCTCTCCTCTTTCCCTCTTAAGTCAAGGGTGTTACTTCTCTTTCTGTGGCTCACATTTATTCTCCATTACCCAGAATTTCACACCCCTTACTGTTTCTTCTCCTGAGTTTTACATCAGTTTCCCTACTGGCATCTTTTCCTTGGCTTCCAGACATGTTTAAGTCTGCTTATAAAACTATAATTCTCAGTGATATCAGCTTCATGGTGGTGTAAAACATCCATTCTTTTTGCCCTGCCCCCTTTAAAAAACAAGTAGGCACCTGTCCACAAACAAAGCTGGGAGTTGTGAGATCCAGCATCCTGTGCCAAGGGTCCTGGGAGGAGTCGCTCACCTGTGCATTTGGCAATAGAAAGATACACTTCAGTACAGGCTGTGGAACCAGCAGGAGTCCGCAACCTGCCCCAACCCCTCTCAGCCACAGCCAGAGAACACATGAAGAGTGCTGATCTGAGCAGATACCATGGAAAAGAAAAAGTTTTTAGAAGTTTAGTCTTCCCAAGGAGAGATTACAGCATGCCATTGGAACAAAAGAAAAATACAAATTTGGATGTACTGGAGAGTGCAAGAGAAACTTTCCCAGCACCACCCCTCCTGCAAGGCTACACAGCATGGGACTAAACTAGCCAGTGTTGACTAAAATTAACACAGATTCACCATAACCAAGTGGTATCTGTGGATGCAAGGATGATTCAGTGTATGCAAAGCAGTGAATGTGATACGCATTTATAGAATGAAAGATAAAATTCATATGGTTATCGCAATAGATGTAGAAAAAGTGACAAAATATAACATCCTTTCATGATAAAAACTCCCAAAAAATTGGTTATAGAAGAAATGTACCCCCCAAAATAAAGGCCATATACCACAAAACTACATCTACCATCATATTTAAGAGTAAAACACTGAAAACTTTTCCTCCAAGATCAGAAATAAGACAAGGGTGCTCACTCTCATTAACTCTTATTCAACATAACAATGGAAGTTTTAGCTAGAGCAATTAGGCAAGACAAAGAAATAAGAGGCATCCACATTGAGAAGAAAAAAAATTGTTATTATTTGCAGATGATATGATATTATATATACAAAATCTTAAAGACTCAACCAAAACTCTACTGGAATTAACCAGCAAATTCAGTAAAAATGCAGGATATAAAATCAACATACAGAAATCATTTTGTATATATTAACAACATAATATCTAAAAAAGAAATAAAGAAAACTATTTCATTCTATATAGCCCCCAAAACAATAAAATACTTAGGAATAAATTTAACCAAGGAAGTAAAAGGTCTATACAATGAAAACTATAAGACTTTGATGAAAGAAGTTGAAAACAAATATAAATTGAAAGATATTCCATGTTCATGGATCAGAATTAATATTGTTAAAATGTCCATACCACTCAAATCTATAGATGTAATGCAATCCTTATCAAAACCTCATTGGAATTTTGCACAGAAATAGAAAAAAAATCATAAAATATTTATGGACCTATAAAAAGTCTTCAAATAGCCAAAGCAGTCCTGAGAAAAAGAACAAAGCTGGAAGTATCACATTTCCTGATTTTAAATTATACTACAAAGCTATAATAATTAAAACAATATGGTACTGGCATAAAAATGGACAGATTAGACCAATGGAATAGAACAAAAAGCCCAGAAGTAAGCCCCTGTATACATGGTTAACTTATATTTGACAAGGAAGCCAAGAACACTCAAGGGGAAAAGATAGTCTCTTCAACAAATGGTGCTGCAAAAACTAGATAATCACATGCAGAAAAATGAAACTGGACCCCTATCTTACACTACTAACAAAAAATGAATTAGATGAAAAACTTAAAGACAAAACCTACAAAATAAAACTCCTTAAAGAAAACAGAGGAAAGAATTTCCTTGAAATTGGTCTGGGCAATGATTTTTTTTTTTTTTTTTTTTTTTGGCTATAGCACCAAAAGCACAAGCAATAAGAGCAAAATCAACAAGTGAGACTATATCAAACTAAAAAGCTTCTGTACAGTAAAATAGACAACAAAATAAAAAGGCAACCTACAGAATGGGAGAAAACATTTGCAAACCATAAATTGGATAAAGGGTTAATATCCAAATATATTAAGAATTCATATATCTTAATAACAAAAAAATCTATTAAAAATGGGTAGAGAAGTTGAACAGACATTTTTCCAAGGAAGTCATACAAATGGCCAACAGGTACATAAAAAGATCAACATCATTAATCATCAGGCAAATGCAAACCAGAATCACATGAGATATCACCTCACACCTGTTAAAATGGTTATCATCAAAAGGATAAGAGATAAAAAGTGTTGACAAAGATATTGAAAAAAGGGAACCCTTATACATTGCTGGTAGGAATGCAAATTGTTGGAACCACTATAGAAAATACTGTAGAGGTTACTAAAAAAATTAATATTTTTGTGCAAATATTTATCAACCTAAATAGAACTACCATATGATCTAGCAATTCCAATTCTGGGTATATATCCAAAAGAAGTAAAAACTGAATATTAAAAAGATATCTGCACTCCCATGTTTATTGTGGCATTATTTAAAAATGGAATAATATATATATACATCTCACATCTTCATAATATTCATATCATATCTATATATAATATTGTAATATAGAATATATATTACATCTACATAATATTCATATGACATCTATATAGTATTATTCAACCAAGAGAAAGAAGGAGATCCTGCCATTTATATGGCAACACAGATGGACTGAGGGCATTATGCTTAGTGAGATGAGCCAGACAAAGACAAATATTGTATGATATCATTTGTAGGTGGAATTTAAAAGCTGAACTCATAGAAACAGAGTAGAAGAGTTGTTACCAGGGGCTTGGAGATGGGGAATTGGGGAGATGCTGTTGAAGGGTACACATTTACTGTGAGAAGATGAATCAGTTCCGAGGATCTAATATATAGCATAGTGACTATAGTGAACAATATTGTATTATATACTTAAAATTGCTGAAAGACTAGATCTTAAAAATTTTCATTCCAGAAAATGATAGTTATGTGACCTGACAGAGTTATTATCTAAAGATCATATCACAATACATGAATGTGTCACATCAACGTGCTCTACACCTTAAACTTATACTATGTTATCTGTAAATTATATCTCAACTAAAACTATGTGTTAAAGATATTTAATTCTATATAAACTAATTCCAAATAAAATTTAATAAAGCAATTGTTTGAAACACTAACTGCTACATAAAATAAATTTATTTATGAAAAAATATTTAAATATTATTTGATCATCATGTCAATGGATTTTATGTCAACCACATATAGTAGGTTCTTTGTAAAAAATTTTCAAACTGTTTAAAGAGGGTTTTTTTGCTTCTATACTATTTGGGGGAAATTATGAAGAGATACCTATAAGTTATTCCTAAATATTTTTCTGTGGCTTATTCATCTTTTAAATTATTCTACCTCTAGCTTGAGAAGTTTGAGATCTTTTTGAAAGCTTTTATTTATTTATTTATTTATTTATTTATTTATTTATTTTAGTGATTGTATTTGGAGTAAGGTACAGTGTTTTTCATTATTTTCAGAGAAAATGGTTTAGTCTTTTTTTTATTTTCATAGAAATTGATTAATATCTGTATTAATTTTAATATTGTCATGTTCATATTCCTCTTATTTGGAAAGTGAACTAGAGTAAGAATTGTGTCCATAATAAAGCTTGTATTATCTATTGACTTTTTTGTTTTTGTTAATGAAAATTTTGAAAGTATAGAAGTACATTTTTTAATCAATAAAATATGTCTCATTAAACATTTCAGTGCAGTATATGAATATGAGTATATATAAAGAGTTAATGATGCATGGTTTTCTAAAATCTAAATAATTTTATACACACAAAAAAATCTTGTTATCTAAATATACCACAGTCTCCCAGGATATTGAAAACTAATATTGTGATCCAAATTTCTTCTTCAGAATTACTGAGATAAGTCACAATCAGACCATCTGGAACTGCTACTCTAATCCCCTTCTGTCTAGGGGAATGCAGTGGAAATTCTTTCTCTTTGGAAAAATGAAGAGTGTCATGCAGTGTCCTACTCTAACACCTCCTTGTTGCTCTTATAATAAAAGTCAGGGGTTTTACTCTGTTCTGCAAGAACCTACACGTGCAGGCTCTCAGTTACCTCTTCGACATCACCTAATACCCCTCATCTCCTGGTCATGATGCTTCAGCCACACTGGTCTTCAACCAGGTCCCTGAACTGCTGGGCTCCTTTCAACCTTTGGGCCTTTGCCGAGGCTGCTCTCTTTTGCCAGAAATGTTCTTCCTCCAGAGCTCTGAGAGCTGCTTATTCTTCCTACTCATAGGACAGCTGAAATTCTTATTCCCCAGAGACACTGCCTGGTCACTCTCCGTCCCATTGCCCAACATACTGATTCGTTGTCTCAGTTTCAGGACTTTTTTTCTTTTTTGTTAAATTTATTAATTTATTTTATAATGTATGCCTCTCCTGCCACCTCCCTGCGTGCCCCCCCAAATGAAAAGAAATTTTGATTGTCTTGTTTCATACTATGTCCTCATTGCCTAGAACAATGCCTCGGCATTGGGACATAGTCGGCACTCAGTAAATATTTGCTATATAAGTAAGTGAATGAAAGAATGAATAATTCTCTCACATCATTTGTGACAGGTAGGAACACATTCATCTTACATCCTTATTTCCTAGGATCATTTAGGTTCTCCATCTCTGAGGACATTTTACCTCTCAGTAGACCTGCATAACATTTGCCTGGAGTTATTCAGTCATTTATTTTCTTTACCTGTCAAATTCTACTCTCAAAAACAAAATCACATTCACATGTATAGCATTAGTGATTAATACTAGGTTGAATTGTTATTAATTTGTCAGTCTTCATATTATTTTTTCACTCTTTTAGTGGTTTCTTTTAAAACTTAATCTTAATATAACCAACTATATTAATGTGTTTGTGGTTAGATTTTTATGTGTCTTCACACAGAATATTTGAAACATTTCAAATCATAAGAAGGTTCTTTTATATTTACCTCTAAAACTCATACTGTTTTACCTCTCGCATGAAGATCTGTCATAATTCCAAATGTTTCTTCTGAGGTGGATGCAAGTTGATGAACACTTTTTTCCATGTGAATATTAAACTGACTCATCCTTGCTCACTGTACTGCAATGTTGCATTTTTCATAAATCAGTTGAGTCTGTTTCTGGACTCTGCTCTCTACCAGTGGTTGGTTATCTAAGTTTGGGCCAAGAGCACAATGCCTCAGTTACTATAGTTAATTATATGATATAACTGTATCATATCATATTTAAGTACATAAATAATTATAAAGATTAAGATAAATTATTTAATTGCAGTTTTTAGCAGATCTTGTTATCTAGTACCATTTCCATATGTTTTCATCTTTTTCAGGATTTCTTGTCCATCCCTAAGCTTATGTATGTCCATACAAATTTTCGATTCAACTTATCAATTTCTGCAAAAATAAAACAAACAGAAAACTCTGCCGGTATTGAATTGAGATTTATAGGAAAGGACACGGTTGGGCAGAGAAACCAACTTGCAGATTCATAATGCTAAACAGCATAGAAAAAATTTTCTTATATTGATATATCACATATTTAATGAAATATTTATATTTTGGTGATAAATTAATGTATTAAAAAATTTTACATTAAGCAGGTGTCTCAAAGCCTGATACTCTACCCATCCCTTGAAAGCCTCTGATAGATTTCTGCAGTATTCAAGCATTGTTGAATATTAATACAAGTATTTTCCAAATGTTGTAGACTCAGGGAAATTTAATGACAGACTTCTATATCATGACGAAAGATTTATCACACATACTTATCTCTTCTACCTCCTAAAAGTCCCACTGAAATGATAATAAACTTGCTTAAAACATGCTAAATATGCAACCAAAGAAAAGGAGAAAAGGTGATTATATGTTTAAAATCGGGAGATTTTAACAAAATTATCAAAGATGAAAACTGAATATAGAACAGATGATGAAGCAGTATGGAGAAAAGGGGGCCTAGCAGAGGGGCGGCTCCGGAAGAGAGGAATGCAGTGAATCCTGAGGCAGAGCTCTAAAGAGGCTAACAATTCAGATGCAAATGTCATCTCACCAAAACTCTAAATTCAAGTCAATTGACCTTACACTATGTTCTCTGATCTCCCCAGCCACATGCAGACACATAGGTAAGCAAGTTATTTACATCCCACCTAAAAAAAAGAATCAAAGGATTCTTCCACAAAGAAATTAAATAAATTGTCTGAGTTTACCCAAAGCAGAGTATTTGGACCTCAGCTTCTCCTGCTTTCCATGTGGGTGCCGCAGGATCCTGAAACATAACTGGCCTGCTCTCTTCTTCTTCCTGTGCAGCAACACTATCAGTTAATAAGCCCCACCTATGTTCCCACAGCAGCAAGTCATGAATCCCTGCCAACTACTTGAGAAAGTTTGGAATATGAACGAAAGATCAAGTTCAAAACAAAAATAACTCTAATCATTTAACTTCAAAAAAGAGAAATAATTTAGGAAACAAAAAGAAAATTAAAAATAGACAAAATTTTAGTATCTGTGGAGAGATTTGAGAGATTGACATTTGCACAACATAAGTATAGGAGATTTTTAAAAAAGAAGAAAAAACAGATTCCTGAAAGACTCTTATAAGTGAAAAATATGGTTGGCCGACAAGTCAAAACCAAGAACTGATGAAAAGATTGGAAGGTAAAACCTATGAAGTCTTTGGAAAGAAGAAGAAGAAAAAAAAAGAGATGTGAAATCTGAGAGAAACATGAGAAAGATAGAGTAAGAACACAGGAGGTCCAACAACAGACTAAAAGAGGTTTTAAACATAATGAAATGACAGAAAGAAATTATCACAGAAGAAAATCATTAAAAAAATAGATCATTTTCTACACGTGAAGGATGATGCTGAAAGGTACCACTGAAACCAAGGACAATCAATAAATTAAAAACCTATGCGTATTCTCTTGGAAATTCAGAATACCAGAGAGAGGGGGGGGGGAAATAAAATCAATGAATAAGAATCAGAGGACATCATATTTCTTATGAATCTGCAGGATTTTTGAAGCACTTCAAAGTTAAGATAATGCTAGAGTTCATTCAGAACACAATGCAGTTACAGTGGA
This sequence comes from Micronycteris hirsuta, assembly GCA_004026765.1. Lineage (NCBI taxonomy): Eukaryota > Metazoa > Chordata > Mammalia > Chiroptera > Phyllostomidae > Micronycteris > Micronycteris hirsuta. The sequence goes on along the minus strand of PVJI01001956.1, from coordinate 27,873 downwards.
GGGGAAAGAAGATAAATAAATTAATAAATTTTAAAAAACACAATACCAAAATAATCCATATAAAATGTCATGGAGTCAATGACAGCAATTCCTAGATTTTTTACATTAAGCTAAAATATATTATAGGTAACATTTATTTAAAATTTCTTTTTATATATTTTCAGATGCTTCTAAGTTGAACTCCTATGTGTCCTGACAAACTCTTAGCATAGAAAGACAGTTAAATTTCCCCTTTTCACTAAACTCTCATAACTTTGAGATTGTAAAAACAAACAGAAAAAAGAGATAGTGTAGGAAAAATTACTACATCATTTTTATCTTTTTAAATGAACATTAAACAGAATAAATTTATTTTTCTCCTGTTAGTTTTTTCTCCTTCCCATTCTCTGTATTTTCTTTTCTATTCCTTGCAAAAGTCATTAGAGTCCCTCTGTGATTCTTACCCACATTAGTAAGTTTTCTACTGTAAAAAAGGTATCATACTATATGAAAGAGATATGTCTATTTCTTTAGTGGTCACTGTGCCTCTTAACCATGGCTGCCCTTGGTGTTCTTGTCTGTAGCATGAGACGCATGTACTAAGTCCAGTTGGTATTCCAGCTTTAATATTCCTACTCTAGATGGAATCTCTAAAAGGCCAAGATTCAGTGTCTGGGACATCAAGTGTACCAACATTTGCAACATTGGTGTACCACAAGGAGGCAAGATTGAGCAAGGGATTGAGCACCTACTAGAGAAAGAATAATGAAAAACTTTCCTAACTCGTGAAGGAAATAAACATACAAGTCCAAGAAGTACAGAGTCCCAAGCAAAATGAACCCAAAGAGACCCACAATAAGATACATCAAAATTAAAATGTCCAAGGTTAAAGAAAAAGAGACTCTTTTTTTGTTTTGTTTTGTGGGTTTTTGTTTTATTTTTTCTTATTTTATTCATTATGCTATTACAGTTGTCCCAACTTTTCCCACTTTGCCCTCCTCTATCCAGCATTTTCCACTCCCTCAGGCAATCCCCACACCATCATTCATGTCCATGGGTCACATTCATGGGTCAAGTTCTTTGGCTACTCCATTTCCTATACTGTACTTTACATATCCATGGCTATTCTGTAAGTACCTGTTTGTGCATCTTAATCCCCTCACTTCTTCATTCCTTCCCTGACACACCCTTTCATCTGGCAACCATCAAAATGTTTCCATATCCACAATGGTTTCTCTGTTCTTCTTCTTTGCTTAGTTTGTTTTTCAGATTCAATTGTTCACAGATGTGCATTTATTGCTATTTTATTGTTCATAGTTTTGATCTTTTCTTTTTCTTAAATAAGTCCCTGTAACATTTCATATAATAATGATTTGGTGATGATGAACTCCTTTAGTGTTTTCTTATCTGGGAAGATCTTTATTTGCCCTTTGATTCTAAATGATGCCTTTGTTGGGTAAAATAATTTTGGCTGTAGATCCCTGTTTTTCATGACTTTGAATATTTGTTAAAAATCCCTTCTAGCCTACAAAGTTTCTTTCAAGAAATCAGCTGACAGTCTCATGAAAATTCCTTTATAGGAAATTATCTACTTTTCTCTCACCGCTTTTAAGATTTTTTCTTTATCTTTAACCCTTGGCATTTTAGTTTTGATGTGTCTTGGAGTGGACCTCTTTTACATCCATCTTGTTTGGGACTCTCTGTGCTTACCAGACTTGCATGTCTATTGCCTTCACCAAATTAAGGAAGTTTTCTTTCGTTAATTTTCAAATAGATTTCCAATTCCTTGCTCTTTCTCTTTTCCTTCTGGCACCCTTTTGATATGAATGTTAGAAGGCTTGAAGTTGTCCCAGAGGTTGCTTACACTATCCTCATTATTTTAGATTCTTTTCTCTTCTTGTTGTTCTGATTGGTTGTTTTTGCTTCCTTATGTTCCAAATCATTGATTTGATTCTCTGCTTTATTCACTCTACTGTTGTTTCCCTGTAAATTGTTCTTTATTTAAATTAGCGTATCCTTCATTTTCTACTGGATCATTTTTATGGTCTTCACTAGTTCCCTGAGCATTCCTATAACAAGTGTTTTAAACTCTGCATGTGATAGATTGCTTATCTTCATTTTATTTAGCTCTTTTCTGGAGTTTTGATCTGTTCTTTCATTTGGGCTATGTTTTGTTGTCTCCTCATTTTTGGCAGCCTCCCTGTGTTTTTCCTATGTATTAAGTGGAGCTGCAATGACTTCCTGTCTTGGTAGTGTGGCCTAATGCAGTAGGTGTCCTGTAGGATCCAGTAGCACAGCCTCCCCATCACCCAAGCTGGGTCCTTAGTATGGGATGGTACACCCTCCTCTTGTAGTTGGGCCTTGGTTGCTACTGGCAAATCAATGGGAAGGATTTACTCAGGCCAGTCTGCTGCAGTCAATCTAAGTATGGTTGAAGTATTTATTTACCCTGTATATTTTTCTTATAAATGCCTTATTTTTACCTAAGAGTCTGCTCTCCTGCCAGGATACTCATCTAACTGACCTTGTCAAATTACGGAAAAGGGTGATATTCTCTCCCAGTATACATGGAAAACCTACAAATAAAATCCTTAATCAGCAGGGTGCTACATATTACTACCACTTTCTGGACTTAGCCAAGTTCTAGCACTTACTATTGAATTTGAAAACACTCTTAAAAACTGTGTTTGCATGTGCTTATGCACACTTGTATGTACACTTATATTGTATATCATAAACTCTCCTTTCCTTGGTCTCTTTTCTAGGGTTGCCAAACAAAACACAGGGCTGTAAATTTGAACTTCAGATCAATAACAGAAGAAAAGTTTTTAACGTATTCCAAAGTCTACATGAACATACTTATATTTACTAAAAATGTATTTATCTAACATTCAAATTTAACTGACTACCCTGCATTTTTATTTGCTAAATCTGGTAGCCCTACTCTTCCCACATAGACAACAAAATCCTTAAGGGAAGGAAGGGCCCATATCTTATTCACTTCTATGTCTATAGCCTTAGCACAATGTCTTCACATAGTAGATAGTCATTTTTTACTGAATTAATTAATCAAAATAAAAACTAAATAAATATAAGACAAGTAGTGTTTTTAATTTTTTAGTTCATAGGTAAAAATGAGACATTCAACTGAGCAAAAGTCAGCCTACAGTTAGAGCAGACTTGGTCATAGGATAACCACACACACATTGAGTGTATGTGAAAGGATATTACTCTGATATAAAGTGTATTACTCTGATGTCTAGTTAAACCTTTTATGAGCCCCTAAACTTCTGATAAAGCATTCAAGTTACAAGTGGCTCCAACAGACTTAGTATACTATTTCTGAAAGAGTAAAAACACTGACTGCCATAAGTAGGACCGTCATGGAAACTCAACTGAACTGAGAATTTTTACTCCCTTTAGTAATATTTTCCCTTGACACCATGGATTGTGCTTGTCAAGGACATGCTTCTGTTAATATATTAATAAACAAAACATATTTCCACAGGAAATTTAAAATTACAAAAAGATTTCCATTCAGTAAAAATGGAACATTTTGGAGATATTTCACCATGAAGTTCATATAATCAGTTATATATGTAAAGCCAAAACAAAATAAATCTAAAATTACTTCTATGTGTCATACTTGGTTTTGTTCATTTTTATTTTCTTATTTCTATTCTTTTTTCTGACTCTCATTTTAAATTGAGAAAATATGGTTTTTAACTTCTTAATAAACATCTACTGACTATCTGCTCTAGACAGCTGTTTTAAGGCCTAGGAAATCATGTTTAGAGCATCTTATAGAAGATGACACACTCAATTTGTCACCAAGACGTATGCTCATCTTCTGCTTTCCAGAATATGCTCTTGTACTAGTCCCTTCTGAGCCTGTCTACTCAACTGCAAGATAGCAGTCATTCCCATCTCTCATCATTGTAGTAACAATTCAATGAGAACTTGTACATAAGAAACACAACTACTAAACACTACAATATATTGGTTTCTGTGCACTATCAATGTGGTCCTTGTGTGGAAAGACCAAAGATAGACACATGGACAGTAAAGAGAAAATTGCTTGGATTTAACTTGGTAACTACCATGAGACCATTTGTCTTATAAATGGCCTAATGTCTCATGACAAAGAATAACTGCCCTACTCAATCACATTTTATCCAAATATACAACCATTGTTTGAGTATCTACTATGGTAGAAAGTAGAAATAATGAGATAAAAGAGATGTGGTTCTTTCCCCCAAAGAATTCCCCATCATTCTCCTTGGGGCTATGCAAGTATTCACTTGCTTTATTCCTCCAATAACTGTTTGTTGAATGTGTTGAGTAAACAGAGCCTGCATTAATTACTGCAACTCCAACGAAGAACAGGACATTCTTCCTTGACAATCTTGTGTACACCGAAACAAAACAAAACACTTTCAAAGACGCTTTCTGTCTTATGAAAAAACGAAACAAAACAAACAAAACAAAAACATTAGTGGCCTAATCTTCACCAGCCATTCGTTTTTCAGTTGCTTTCAATTAGATGTGTGCTTTTCTAAAAATAATATTAAAAAGTGTGTTTGTGTGTGCTTTTTTTACACTTATATGTATATACTACATTTAGTCTTGCTGAACACCACATTGTTTATAAATACAAAACAAACTGTCTGTTAAAAAAGTTATTTCAAGACTTTGCCAAAGATTGATGTTAAGCAGCACAACTTTCATGCATGCTTTGGACTCCTACCCTTTTCAAGATAATTTCTTATTTCCTCTTCTTTCCTTTCTGCTTGCCAAAAGAATAAGCTACTCTTCTCACTCTCCAGCGCGATCTATTGTGTACTAATTAGCCTAAGATGCTGCTGGGATTCTCAAGAGTTTGGAACTTCCACAATATGAATTCTTGCTAAGGGAATTAAAAAATATATATGGTCTGGACTTATTAATATTATTATACATTTCAAGTAGTGTTAAAGTTAACATGTTCAATGCCTGATCGTTTAATATGAATAAATTGATTATCTTCAGGAGGAGGCATGTGTGTATAGTGGTAGGCTAAAAATGGCCCCCAAAGATTCCAGTTACAAATCCCTAGAATCTATAAATATTACCTTATTTGGAAAAATGATCTTCTTACCTGTGATTAAATTAAGGATTTTGAGATGGGGAGATTATTGTGGATTATCCAGGTGGACTGTAAATGCAATAATATGAATTCTTATAAAACAGAGGCAAAAATGAGATTTGGCAAAGACAGAAGAGGAGGAAATGCAACAATGGAAGCAGAGATTGGAGTGATGCAGTCACAAGCCAAGGATTGCCAGGAGCCAATAGAAGCTGGAAGAGGCAGGGATTGCTCCTGGAGCCTCCAGAGGGAGCAGAACCTTTCTGAAAAGTCGGTGTTGGTTAGTGACGTTGATTTCAGACTTTGGACCTCCAGAACTGTGAGAAAATAAATTTTTGGTGTTTTAAGTCACCAAGTGTATGGTCATTTGTTACAGCAGCAATGGGAAATAAACACTCATGCACACACACAGTTTATGTATAAGTGTGAGAGCAAAATCATCTCTTGATAACAAATGGACATAGAGTAAAGGATATAGAGAGGCTTAGAAAGGGAGCAGAGATTTTTAAATGTACCAATTTTCTATTCTTGTTCAATTGAAGGATACAGTTACTAATTAAACTTAGACATTGATTGTTAGAAAAAATATACACCTAATTACATGGGACACAAAATGAACCTTTAGAAAATAGAATGAGAATATAAAGTATTTAAATAAGTTGAGGGGGAATGGGAAAAGAGACAGGAAATGTGACAAACAAGCAAAGCAGGCTAAATGTAAAATATGAAAGAAGAGGTAAAGAATAAGTTCAATCAAATCAATGATCACATCAAAAACAAATGTTATATTACTCCATTTAAACAGAAACTCATTTTTAAAAATCCAGGTATACATTATTTAATAATATCTATGTTGAAAAATTTTACTAAATGTTATCTAATAATGTCTATGGTATCTCTGGGAGTTGGGAGTATTGATGGGGGTAACACATGAAGGAACTGTCTGAGGTGATAATGATGCTCCATATTTTGATAGGACTTTGAGTTACCCAGGTGCATGCATTTTGCAAAATTCAGCAAATGTATATATGAGATTTGTGTAGTTCATTGCATGGTTAACTGCATGTAAATTTTACATAAAGGAAAAACTAAACAAATATTGACATCTTGTTAATGATATGCAAATATCAGTAGTTAGTTGGAAATGCAGTGATATCTGAAATGTATCTTGAAACATATCAGTAAGATAAATAGATTATTGGATGAATAGATATGTGATAATAAGTATAGTAAAAAGAGTGCCGGTAACAAATGTTGACAGCAGTTATTTTCACAGTAAGCATCTTTTCCATAATCATCTCTGCCATAAGCAATTTTGCCACAAACATTTTCACTGCACAACTAATTGGCCATAACATAATTTCCCACAAAAGATAAAATAACTGGGTGACAATTTGGTTTACATTTGGCAAACTTAATATATTTAAGCTAGTTCTCAGTTTAGTTTCATTTCTACATTGCCAAAGTTCTCATTGTATTCCCATTTTTGTGTTATATAAATCTTAGCCTTCATAATAATCAATATGGTGACAAGTAGATGTGGTGGTCTGAAAATAGTGGATGATAGCAACTACATATAAAGCCTGATTGCAAAGCTATATGTAAAGCCAGATTGCATACTACACTAGAAAATGATATGTATCAGTTTGCAAATCCTTCAGAGAGCAGTCATTCCTCTCACCATCAAAAGCAGAAGTTTACCAAGCTATGGCAAATATGAAAGAGGAGCCTACTAATTCACAACAGTCTTCAAGAGCGTTAATTATTGATTCTTTAGTTGAAAACTCATACCTCTCTTAATGAACAAATTGTAGCAAAAAATAAAAAGTGTACTGTTGAATCATGGAAATGAATCAAGTAAAAAAAGTGTAATACTATGAACAAAAGACTTCAAAGACAATATATCTTGATTATTTGCAATGAAGTCTTTTAATTTCCTTAATTTTTCATGTTTTATTTTGTCCTTTTTAATATCTCTCTTTTATTTTTTTGTACTTTGTCTTTTATAGCAAAATCACCTTATGGACAATAAGGTGTACTGTGAAAATGTTTCCAGCAAAAATACTTACTGCGAAGATGTTTATGGCAAAGATACTTACAGGCAAAACACGCAGGGCTGCCTTATTCATATAGCCGAAAAGTGGAAACAAATTGCCATAGACAATGTCTTGTCTTCCTCCAAATTTGTATGTGGAACTCCTACCTCCCGAGGTAATGGTATTAGGAGGTAGAGCCTATGGGAAATGATTAGGTCATGAAAGTAGAGACCTTATAAGTGGGATTAATGCACATGAAAGGAACCCCAGAGAGTCCTCTCTCCTTCCTCCATGTGAAGACCAGGAAGCAGACACCAGTTCTGCTGTGCTTTGATCTTGAACTTGCCAGACTCCAGAACTGTGAGAAATAAATGTTTATTGTTGAAGTCACCCAGCCTGTGGTGTTTTTGTTACAGTAGCAGGAGCTAAGACACAACCCAAATGTCCGTCAAATGATGAATGGATAAACAAAATGTGTCGTGTGTCTGTGTGTGTAAGCTTCCAACATAAACAAGCAATTCCTGGACACCAGCAGGGTGTCTGAGAATTCAACTCCATTCTGACACTGTCTACCTGGAGATAGAATCAGATTCCACAGGTGAAGGACTCATTCCACAAGACTGCCCTCCATTACAGATACCAGTCGAAAGCCCAGGCCGTTATTCACGCTGTGACTGACTGGCTGTAAATCACAGGTTCCCGTGTGCCTCTGCTTTGGTTTGATTAATTTGCTAGAACAACTCACAGAACTGAGGAAAACCCATTTACTCATTAGATTATCAATTGATTACAAAGGATATTAAAGAATACGAATCAACAGCCAGATGAAGAGATGTACAGGGTGAGATCTGGAACAAGGGAGCTTCTATCCTCCTGGAGATTTGGAGCTGGTATGGAGGCACATGGAGTATTTTGATTCCCATTGGGGAAGCTTTTCAAAACTGGGGCAGACCAGCTATCCTTCTGGGTTTTTATAGAGGCTCAATCACCATGGACTTAGTCATTAACCACTGGCGATTGATTCAACCTGAAGCCTCTCTCCCCTCCCTGGAAATCATGGGGTGGGACTGAAAGCCCCCATCCTTAGGTGCTTTCCAAAAGTCACTTAATCAGTATAACAAAAGGCACCTTGGTCACTCTCAACACTTGGAAAATTCTGAGGATTTGGGGAGCTCTGTACCAGAAACAAAGATGAAGATCAAATAAATATTACTTATTATTAATCACAATGCCCCACCATACAATGTAATATTATTCAGCCATAAAAAGGAATAAAGTACTGCCCTGGCTGGTGTAGCTCAGTGGATTGAGCACAGGCTGTGAACCAAAGGGTCACCGGTTCAATTCCCAGTCAGTGCACATGCCTGGGTTGCAGGCCAGGTCCCCCGTAGGTGCCAAGTGAGAGGCAACCACACATTGATGTTTCCCTCCTTCTCTTTCTCCCTCCTTCCCCTTCTCTCTAAAAATAAATAAATAAAATCTTTAAAAAAAAGAATAAAGCACTGACACATGATACAACATGATTAAACCTTGAAAACAACATTATGTTAATTGAAAGAAGCCAAGTATAAGAGGCTACATATTGTATGATTTTGTTTATATAAAATGTACAAAACACGCAAATAAACAGAGACAGAAAAATAAGTTAGTGGTTGCAAGGAGCTGAAGAATGACTGCTGATAGGCATGGAATTTCCATTTTGGAGTGACAAAAATGTTCCAGGGTTAGATAATGGTGACAGATGCACAATTTTGTGAGTGTATTAAAAGCCACTTTGGTAATTTTAAGTTATGTGAATTGTATCTCAGTAAAATGACCAAAAAAGTAAATCTTAAGGTGTTAATAATAGAGTCTAGATAGTGGGTATATGACTGCTAATGTTAAAATTTTGTCCATTCTTATGTATAATTAAAAATGTAAAAATGTTGTTAAAAATGAGGGACCAGAATCTCTTGATATTAATTCCTTCTCTTTCATGGCCTGGGCTTTGACGGACCTTCTTGCCGAGCAGAGGTTTGAATCTGACACCACTGTGACTCTCAGAACTCACTTTATGAAGCACTCAGGCAAGCATGTGATGGACAGGTAAATATGGCATAAAAACTGCTTTTAAAAAATAGTAAGCACCTTCCACAGCCCCAAATTCAAGACCACAGGAAATGGAAATCCCATCAAGTACTCCGAACCAGAGGGTGGCAAAAACAAGAAGGGGTGAAAGTAGCTCAGGGCACATCAACCCTATGGACTTCGATGCTGAGCCAAACCTTGGCCTCACTGTAGGATTTTAACAATGTTCTTATGGAAATAGACCTTATTTGCCAAGTGTGATTGGCCTAGCACCAGGAGAAAAGTGAGACTCTGTACTTGGAAAGTGGGAGCAGAGAGAGAAGGAATACCTTGTGCCCATCAATTTTATTCCCTCATGAAACAAAAACTTACTGGGGCAGCAGTATCCTCTGAGTCTCCACCATGATGTGAGCCTCTCAGTAGACACAGACGACTTGACATGGTTAAGATACATTAATATAAAATTCATGTGTTTTATTTAGACATAATATACTTACTGAGGCCCCACAAAGACACTGTTAACATCGTGAAGCTAACAACACCCAGAAGTGGAATGTGAACTATTTCCTCAGTCAGTTTTCAGTCCCATCAATAACAACAGCATTCTCTATATTTAGTATTGAATGAACACTCTTATTAGAAGCTCCCAGGAAAGAGAGAAGAGGAAAACATTAGAAAGAAGAAACATACTTGTATTCGAAGGAAGTTATTGGGTAAGGTTTTGAGAGTCTTCACTGGAGGTGATTTTAATGGACAGAGCTGGAATCTGGTGCTACCTACAGATAATCCTCTCTCTTTCCCTATTGATATGGGCAGTTAATTAGACTCATAGCTAGACTGATGAAGATCAAAATATCAACATATTAGAACCAAAAGCTGGAGTGGAGCATGCAGCTTAAATATGTAACAACCGTGAGTTTCTTAATATTTCACTGAAGATGTGAGCTGACCCTCCCACATGCCAACCTCCCCCACGGAGGCCAGGCTGCTCCACCACCACCATGAGTGAAGCGAGCAGACTAGAGCGAGCCTGGGTGCAGCCAGCTGATGTAATGCGAGAGCAAACCCAGAGTTTGATTTTGTCTCACTGATTCACCACTTATACATACCATTCCTCTTCTCACAGGAAATTGGGAGAGGTAGAGAATTATAAGTGTTTTGTACATAATGTTGCCTGTTTAATGGAGCAAAAATTTATTTTCATTTTCATAAATACAAGAATCAGAGGTTGTATTGCTCTCCGTTAATTATCATCCTGTCCAAGATGATTTCTTATAACAGTGCATGTCCACGACATTTTGCACTTTACAAAGGATTTTCTCATAATGATCTCATTAGGCCCTAATAAGGTTCTTCTGGAATGTAGCAAGTTGGAGGCTTGAAAGAGGAATTCTGTAAGTAACTATGAGCCTCGTAATACTGAGAGGATGAAAAATAAGTAGAATTAGATAGGTACAAAAGACAAATGAGTCATCTTCATCCTCCACATTCTACTCGCCTGGTTCTAACCTGTGTTGTTTCTCCTTCTTCCAAATCCCTCCTGTCTAGTGACCAAGTTCTGACAAGTGTACCTTCGTTGTATCACTCACACTTGACCTCCTCAATGCCTACCACCACGGGTTTAGGGGCAGCCTCATCCCCTCTCCTCACACAACAGCCTGCTAACTGATTTCCCCAGCTCTGCAATTTGCCTTTCCGTGTCCATCTTTTACTTCACAGGTACAATGACCTTTCAAAAATATAAATCTGATCGCCACCCCTCCCAACACAAGCCAGGGCTAGTTCTGAGATGGCTAATGTTATTATTCTCTTATTCTGCAGTACTTCTGGGTCTCTGTGGTCCGGGATTGTGCTTCAGCCTCACCCCTGGGATTCTGGAATTTTCTCAATGGTGTATTATCTATGGATAGTTGCTAGTTGGTCTTCTTGTGAGAGACACTGCAGTCAGGCATAAACTATGTCACCAACTTCACAATGTCCATTCCAGATGTCACAGTATTTGGAAGGTAAAGGAATATAAGACTATTTCTGCTGCTTGTAAATGCAATCATATTTACAGTTAAATCAAATGTGCTTACATACAGTGAAGTTACGACTTAGCTGAAAGTACTTTTGGAAATACACATCGTCAAAATTAACAACAAGAATATGTGTCTCGTGTTATATCACCTTTCTTGGGCACGAGTAATTTTAAACGCAAGCCTGGTATCACCAGGTCAGCAATACAGAAAATTGTGTGAGGTGGGAAATTTATAAAGCACTGTTAATTCCATTTTCCCCATCCATCATTCCCATTTCCAGACCTTAGAAATGGTCTCAGTGTAGCCCTCACTTTACCTTACTTCATAGCCAATCATCTGAATAACTAAATTCAAACATTATTTTTTCTTTCAAGAGCTTTTGAAAAACAAGAATTTCAAATTCCATTCCAATGTTTCAATGAAGCCACCGTTATATATGTATATACCTTCGCTCTTATAAGAGTGAAAAAGAATATGCAATAGTCATGCAATATTTCTTTGTTTAGTCCTGTACAGTGGTAGAAGGACAGCATGTCTTATTCAGAAAAAATATATCCAACTGAGACAAATTGATGGATAATTCACTCTTCCAGACCTTTACTTGTAGTCTCCAAGATTACTTCTGTTACAGGATGAGCAAACTCATTAGAGTGCAATCTTAATCCCAATTAAAACCCACTTGTAGCCTCCTGAGACCACTAGTAATGGTAGAATACCATCATTTTCCAGCTATGCACAGGCCTTTGCCCTCAAGCAATCTCATGCAAGCCATTTCAAGGCATTTCTTTCTTTTAGACAATGTAGTTTCTTCTCACATTAGTCAGTAGATGCAAAGAGGGTGTGTCGTCTGTAAGCCCATCAGTTCATGACTTAAGTTTCTTCATGCTTATTTGATTTTAGGAATCCAGGTAGCCTCTCAATAAAGATATGACTAAGACGAACACCTTAGCCTTCTAATCCCCTTCTGAGCCAGTAACTGAGGGGTTTTTTGACATCCATGAGTCACTTTAATTTTCTCTCTAAATTTCTACAGGGAGTTATAAAACTGGTTTCCTTATACACAGATATTCTTTATAGTCAGTCATCTAGGTCTTATTTGCCTGACTATATGGCATGGCCACTGGCTGCAGCCACAGCATTTGTAAGTATCCAAATGACCACCTGAAGGTAGGGCATGTACACCTCTTCCTAAGCTAAATAAACAAGCCCCAGCCCTACCCATTGTACAAATTTGTGTTGACTTCTTCCTTTAAGGCTTATTCTCTTTGGGGTGCTGTTGATTGTCACACAGCAACATGGCTTCCCATCCAGGAGCTTCAGTCAGTAAGCAAAGCCAGAGAACCAGACCTTGCCTCAGCTGGGAGAAAATCACAGCGTTTAGACCGTGACAGAGCATGGAAGATCCTCAGAGGCCTCTATCACTGTCTGCTTAGGCAGTAAATCAACTTGCTCATATACGTGCCCCCGGACATCCCCTTCGGCATACTCAAGAGCGTGCCACATCTACTTTAGGAAACAGTCTGCTGGGCTAGCTCTTTCCTACAGGGCAGCCTCCCTGGCATCACCCAAGATTTGATCTGTATTTCCAGCCTCAGATTAGATGGTGCTTTTCCATGGCATGTGCAGTTTTTGACCAAGGCCAAATAACAAACTAGCAATTGTTTCTCAAACAGGTTGTTTTTTAGTTTAAAACTTGGCGGGGGCGTGGGGGGAGGTATCTATTGAGTAATGTATTTGATTTTTGTTAAAAGCTGAAATGTGCTTATCTTGTGCCTGTAGATATTCTCTACCATCTGAGCAGCTGGTTCATAAGAAAAGAATGCAATTCCCAATGCCACTGCCCTTAGTACATTTTTCAACACTTGCTTCTGCTCGGAAACTCATTAAAATGCAGACTTCTTTTGGTGGTTTGTGAATTAGTTCCAACAAGATTTCCAGATGGAGATTATGGTATTTGCTCAAATCTGACCAGCCAGGCCTGCCTGCTCTGATATTCTTATTTATTGGCAGTATTTCTGAGAGATAATTTACTTATCACATTTTGAGGAAGGTTGCTAGTTTCTCCCACCCACATAGTTTGCAAATTGGAACTGGGTCAAATATCAACTGCAGTTCACTCTCACAAGATATTTACTACAAAGGTGGCCACAAGCCCAGTGGGCCTTCTGAGCATCCTGTAAGAAGGCAGTTCTCAGATCAGGAGTGTGGTGCTCTAACCTACTCTTACTGGTTATCAAGTCAAGTCTAATCTCGTTTAATTATGACAATATGTTAGAAAATTCAAATATTTCTATGCCAAAGCATTCCAATTTTATTCCATGAGAATGCCACTATGCTCGTCTAAACTCAAACATTGAGATTGACAAGAAATTATTAACAAGGCCTAAAATGGCATACCAATCTCCTTTAGCCTTTCTGCATAGTCTTAACCATATCAAATGTTACTAAAGCTATCAGAGAAACCAGTTTTTTAAATCCTCCACAGTTTGCTATCAACCTCCAGGACCCCAATCAGCCTTATGTGTTGGAGCCAGACAGGACTGCTAAGGGAACCAGCAGTGTTACTGGATAGGGGCCTGATCAGCTGTAGTGTGTGGGTTCTTGACTTCCTGTAGGAAAGATTTCACAACACCAATCCAGGTGACTATGAGGATCCATTTATTAGAGCCAGCGAGGGTGAAACAAGGAAGGGCTTATCATAGAGGAAGCAACAGGAGAGCCTAGGCTGGGCTGCCTTAGCTCACTGGGAAGTCAGAGAAAAGGGGGCTTTGGGGACAGGTTCAGGGGACTAGCCTGGGACAAGCTGCCCGCTGCGTTAGAGTTAGGAGACATATGCCTGTGGGGAAAGAAGTGGGGGAAGAAGAGAGGAAAAGGACTGACAAGGGCTGCTCCCCAGAGGGAGAGCATGTGCTGGGCCCTTTGTCTTGAGGATTTCCTCTTTCTTGTGGGTGGGAACCTTAGGGGAGGTCTCAGGGGAGGATTTCAGCCGCATATTCATCAGTTCTCCGGGTGTGTCCTTTCAGGGTCATGGTCTCTACTGATTGGTCAGTGGCAGAACAAAGGGTCTTTCGTCATTGCAGTTGGTTCTGGCATTGCCCACCTGGTTTTGTTGCTTTTCTGGGTCCTTAGATGAAATACACCTGAGACCTAGATGTTATCTCCAGGGAGGAAAGGCCAGGGGAAGAGAGGTTACCCTGCGGGGGAGGTGCTTGTTTTCCCAGTTTTGCCCCTGCCAGGCACTGGGGCCTTCCGGCTTGGTGACCGTCTATCTGCACCTGGCTTCTGGAATTCTGGGTTGCTTAATGTTTAAGAAAGTGTAAGATAATTCCAAAAGTTTCCCATGAGGCATGGCCAATTAAAATTAGGCAAAGAATGAGTGCACAAAGCCTCATTCTTGCATAATATCATCCCAGCTATACTCAGATTAAGGTGACAACTACCAGATAATCTCTCAAGTCACAGTTCTTACTGTGCCAGTCTCCCCCTGCCTTGGTTCCCTCCATTCACGGCGTCTTCACGCCCTCTCAGTTTTCTCTTCAGGCCTTTTGGTGCCCCTTCTCTGTCTCCCTTGTTTATCAGGGGATTTGTCCTGTCTACCTTCTTTCTTACATGGGAACACACCAGTAAATGAAGAATATGGATTATAGGTCCACTGATTAATTATTTCCTACACAAGCAGCAAACAGTGAGGCGCTAGTCCTTGTCCTCAGCCTGCTTCTCTGTGAGACAAACACACACAACCTTCGGTTATGAGATTAACTGGGTTAGATTAGATTTCCTAGGAATAGAGCCTAAGAAAGGGTTTTGTACACACAAGATTTATTTAGGGGGTGCTGTTCAGAGGAACCTCTAGAATGTGAAGCAGAAGAGGGAAGTGGAAAGAGGTGGGCAGGGTGTTACTTCAGGTGCAGAGGACCCTTGGTTGATCCTGGGGAGGAGGGGGCGGGTTGCACTGGAGCACAAATTGCACTACACAGCTTTCCCCCCTTAGGCTTGGGGTTAATCTAGCATATCTAGTATCAGTCATTGGCAGTAGGTTGTGGTGGGGGAGTTGATAATATCCCTGAAAAGTGATTGGCATCATCTCAGGGCAATTCTCCCAGGAAGTGGGCAAGTAGGCAGCTGTGAGCTATTAGCAGTCCACAGTTAAAACAGGTGGAGGATGTGTGTAGCTGCTGGTAAAGGCAATCTGGGAGGGGTAGCAATGCCATCTAGTACACAGACTCTCTTCTGTCTACTTCTCAAGCACATCATTGGCTTGAGAATTCTAAATATGTATCAAAGAGGAAGTGAAACATAGTTTAGAAATGTCATTGGTGAAGTGGCAGGTGTAAATATGAAGGAAGTTAATGGTGTGCTTTGTAAAATGAACTAGACTACCCTCTGGGTGCCTCAGACAAAGGAATGCACACAGATTGAGTAAGGGTAGGAACACTGATAAATAGGGGGACCACCATTTAAAGCAGAATTTTAAAAAATTCTGGTGTCAGAAAAAGTGTCACAAGGAATGTGTAGAATTTTAACTTTTTAGTAGTCATTCCTTTTAAATAATTATTACCAGGGCCCAATGAGAGGTAATATTGGAATAAAATCTGGAGCCAGCATTTCTTTGTTGCTATATAGATATCGGAAAACTGATCTCCACCATATACACATGCATTATCCATACTTCCATCATTATACCTCTAATATTCTGTACTCATTTGTTGACACATCTCTCCTTCTCTCTTGGACACCAACCTTCTTAAAAGTAGTGACATGTCTTATACATCTTTCTACATTACTCCCAGTTGAAAGTCTGTATACTTTAATTGCATAAATGAAGAAACAAATGGACTACTGAGGAAGTGTTCTAAGAATTCATGGTTCCACTGACAAAAGAATCATCATTACTGTGGAGATCACATGTAGGATCCTAGATTTCTTAGGAAGTGATTGCTTCTCTTCCAGTAAATATCCATCATAACTCATGGGAGCAGTTTCAATTTTCAAGTTTGTTTGGCTCACCCCATTTTCATCCCTTAGGATTATTAGGGTGGACTGAGTCATCATTATGGTTTGATTCTCAAACACAAAGGGAAAAGGGTACAGCCAGGAAATAATCAATGAGACTTTCTAACTCTGGCAAAAATAAGTTCTTTGGAAAAAATAAACAATACTTAGTTTCTTCTTTGACTGAAAGAATGAGAAATAAAAATAAACCTATTTATATAATTGACAGAATAGTTTTCAAGGTTATTGACACTGTGTCATAGTTGGAACAGGGATTTTAATCTTTCAGCTTCAGAAATAAAGTAGCAATGTTGAGTGTTTCTTTACAAAATAAATTATGTTAAAATGCCTAAGTGATTTCTTTTTGTAAATTTGCCTGTAGTAATCAGAGTTCTCCATAGAAACAGATGCAATAAGAGATATACATGTCTCTGTATATGTTGCAGGGGAGAGAGAGAGAGAATGCAGGGGAGAGAGAGACATCTTAAGTAACTGGCTTACTTGATTGTGGAGGCTGGCAAGTCTAAAATCTTCAGGGTGGGCTGAAAGGCTGGAAATTCAGGGAAGAGTTGATGTTGCAGTTCTAATTTAAAGGTAGTCTGATAGTGGGATTCCTCTTATTCTGTGGAGGTCAGTCTTTTCCTCTTAAGGCCTTCAACTGATCAGATGAAGCCCATCATCAAATAATGGAGGGCAATCTACTTAAGTCAAAGTCTACTGATGTAAATGTTAAGTTCACCTACAAAATACTTTTGAAGTATTTTTAGAATAATGTTTGCCCAAATATATGGGTGCCATGGCCTAGAAAAATTGGCACATAAGAGATCCAAGGTGGTAGAGGAGTGAGTAGAAGTTACACTAACCTCCTCCCAGGACCAATCTGGATTTACAACCAAATTGTGGAGAAATCATCTGTAATAAACAACTGAACAATAGCAGGAGAGAAGCCTTATAACCACAGAGAGAAGAAACAGCTTCACCACAACACGACTGTTACTGAGTGACGAGGGGACATGAGAGGGCTGGCTGGGCTCCCACAGGCGGCAGCTGAAGTGCCAGAGGGATATTTCAGCGGCTGGCAGAATCCCACTGAGTAGTGTGGGGTCTAAACCCCAAGCTGGTCTCACCAGCCTATAGCACCAGAGCCCGAAAACTTCACAAACACCCAGCTGTGAAAAGCAACAGGGTTTTTCTCTGCCAGAGATGGATAGCTAGAGACACAGAGAGGCGTTTAAAGGGCCAATACATAAATTTTTCATATGCAGCTACATACCCTGGGTTCTGGCAAAGGGGAGGGAGGCAGAGTGGAGTGGACTAGAGATGCTTGAGGAGAGACTGGAGACAGTGGCTTTGGGAGAGAACTGAGAGAGCAGCTGCCAGGATCTAGGTGCTGATTCATCCTCCATATTGCTACAGCCATCCTGCTCAGACAGACCACCCCTCTCCAAGTGGCATCAGCCTCAGGGGAAGCAATAGCCCCACGCCAGGAGTTACTCTGCCCCACCCTGTGGTGCTTAAGCCTGACTGCTGATTACAGAGTGACTACATTAACAACTACTAAAGGAGTCAGCCACAGACTGTAGGTCTCTGGTAGTCTCAAACAGGCTGACTAAGGCCTGTTCTGATATCTGACACCACTTGACGTCACCAGAGGTGGATCTAGAAAGAAAAAGCAGTGGTAAATACTAAATGCTACTGAGACAAAATCTGCCATGGTCTTCTCCATGATTTGCGATATTTTCTTCCCTGCATAGTTTTTTAACATTCATTTCTTGTCCTTCAAGTTTGTGCATATTAAGTCCTAGATTTTACATTATAGTTTATTTCAATTCTCATATTTTTTTCCTCCCTTCTCTTACCCCATTTTACCTTCTTTTCTCTTACTATCTTTGCTTTAAATTTTGTTTCCTCTATTGCTACAATTGTTTCCATTGCACACTATTTCTTCCCCATCCAGCCTCTCAAAACCAATTTTCTTGTCAATGGTCTTCTCACATTCTTTTTTCTGTTCATATAATACCCACTTTCTCTCTCCACCTTCAGCAATCTTTGCTCATAGGTTGTGGATAGGGTAGTTGTTGTTGCATTTTTTCAATTTTATCTCTAGATCTTCATTATTCTTTTATTTCAAATCTCAAATGTTACCATTCCCCTCTCTTGCTCCACTCTGCCTTCCTCTTACCCATTCTTTTTTTCATCTCAAATTTTAACTTTTCCCTGTCTTAGCCTGGTTTTTGTTCCTCACTCTTAGTGTTCCCTCCTGCTCTATCATCTCAAAATCATTTCCCTTTCCTCTAGACATCCTTTAAGCTTGTCTTTCTTTCTTTTTCCCTTCTATTTCCCATCCCACTTATACTAATCTTAGCTCATTTGTTGCTGAGGAGTGCTGTGGTGTATCTTTTTCTCCAATTTGGTTCCTATTTATTTTTATTATTTATTTACTTTTTTCCTTTTTCTTTCTCTGTCTCACTCTATTTTTTTAAATGTCTATTTAAACCTAATACTATACACTTCCCTTCTCTTACTCCATTCTGCCACCTTCATTCCCTTTTTTATTTATGATGTAAATTTCACTTTCTCTCTTCTCATTACTCTGATTCCCTACTCTTATTAGTGCTCCTCCCTCTAACCTCTAAAAATTATTTTTCTTTCACTTAGTCATCTCATTCACTTCTCCTTTCTTATAATAGTCTTAACCTCTTTACACCCTTATTAAAACTGGTTCATTTGCTGTTGATAGTGGGATTGTGGATGGGAGTTATTTTTGTGGGAGTGGGTTTGTCTCTTGGGCTGTGTGACTTTGTTCTGGCAGTAGCTGCACAACAGAATATAAGACGTGGCAGCCAGAGTGATCCTCAGTCAGCTAGCTGTAGGGAAGGACCCACCAAAAAATTACCCAACAACAATCAAAACCTAATTACAACCAGAGAGCCAACATAAATGACATAAAGCACATCCCAAGAGCATCAGGTTCAGGAGATCAAGGAGACTGCACCACTGAGTCCCACATGTCTCCTACCATAGAAATTCACACCACAAAGACAAGGAGTGAAAGCAGATCAATTTGAGAAGCAGAAAAAAATAAGAAGAGTCTCCTCTAAAATGGGGAGACAAAGAAACAATGCCTAATCGAAAGGAAAGGAGGATTCCCCAGAAAGAATGCTGAATGAAATAGAGGCAAGTCAACTATCAGGTATTGAGTTCAAAACAATAGTTATAAGGAAGCTCAATGAACTCATTGAAAATTACAAAGAACTACAAGGGAGCTACAAGGAACTTACTGTGAACTGCATCAGCATGAAAAAGGACATAGAAACTATCAATAAGGGCCAGGAGGAAATGAAGAATACAATTTCTGAATTGAAGAACACAGCAGAAGGAACCAGAAGCAGGCTAGATGAACCAGAGGACTGAATTAGCAAGCTGGAGGACAACATAGAAAAAAAACTCCCAGAAAGAGCAAGTAAAGGAAAAAAGACTCAGAAAGAATGAAGAGGGGTTAAGGAAACTGAAGGACAACATGAAAATAATAATATCCATATAATAGGGATACCAGAAGGAGAAGAAGAGCAAGGAATGGAAAAGCTGCTTGAAAAAATAATAATGGAAAACTTCCTTAATTTGATGACAGAAAAAGTCACAGAAGTTCAGGAAGCATGGAGGGTCCCAACCAAGATGAACACAAAGAGGTCTATTTCAAGACATATAATAATTAAAATGGAAAAATTAAAACACAAAGAGAATCTTAAAGGCATCAAAGATGAAACCAGAAGTAACACACAAGGGAGCCCCAATAAGACTAACAGCTGACTTTTCAATGGAAATGCTTCAAGCCAGAGGGAATGGCAAAAAATATTCCAAGTAATGAAAACCAAAGGCCTGCAACCAAGACTACTCTATCCAGTGAGGTTCTCATTTTAAATGGAAGAACAAATAAGGAGTTTCCCAGACAAAAGAATGCTGAAAGAATACACCTCCTCCAAATCAACACTGCAAGGATATGCTAAAGGGACTGTAAGAATATGAAGAAAGAGAGTGAGAGAGAGAAGAACACAGGTAAAAAAAAAAGTGAGGGGTGAAAATGGCAATGAATAAGTACCTATCAATAACAACCTTAAATGTAAATGGATTAAATGCTCCAATCAAAAGGATAGGGTAGCTGAATGGATAAGAAAACACAACCCTCCCATATGCTACCTACAAGAGACCCACCTCAGAACGAAAGACCTCCACATTCTGAAAGTGAACGGTTGGAAAAAAATATTCAAAGCAAATGGACTGGGAAAAAAAAGCCAGGGTAGCAATACTATATCAGACAAAATAGATTTCAAAACAAAAGCCATAAAAAGAGGCAAAGAAGGACACTTTATATTACTCGAGGGTAGAGTCTATCAAGAAGATACTAACATTGTAAACATATATGCACCCAACGTAGGATACCCAAATATATAAGGAAAATCTTGGAGGACTTCAAGGAAGATATACACAGCAACACACTTATACTAGGAGATTTTAACATCCCATTGTCAACAATGAATGGATCTTTTAAACAAAGAAAAAAACAAGGATATTGTGGCACTGAAGATACACTAGATCAAATGAACGTAATTGATATACACATAACCTTTCACCCCAAAGAAGAAAAATACAAACTCTTTTCAACTGCACATGGAACATTTTCAAAGTGGACCATATGATAGGACACAAAACAAGCATTCAAGAAAATTGAAATCATATAGAAATCAACCTCTTGGAAAAAACTCAAAAACAGTCAAATTCATGGAGATTGAATAACATGTTATTAAATAATGAATGGGTTAACAATGACATCAAGGAAGAAATCAGAAAAGTTTCTGGAAACAAATGAAAATGAACACACAAGAGCCAAAAACCTTTGGGACACAGAGAAGGTAGTTCTGAGAGAGAAGTTCAAAGCGATACAGCCCTGCCTATAAAAGATAGAAACATTTTAAATAAACAACCTAACCCTACATCTACAAGAACTAGGGGAACAACAACAAACAAAGCCCAGAGCTAGTAGAAGGAAGGAAATAATCAAGATCAGAATAGAATTAAATGACATAGAGACTAAACGAACAATTCAAAGGATCAATAAATCCAGAATCTTGTTCTTTGAAAAGATAAATGAAATCAACCAGTCTTTAACCTGACTCATCAAGAAAAAAAGTGAGAGGATCCCAGTAAATAAAATCAGGAAGAGGAGAAATTGCTACCAATACCACAGAAATTGAAAGGATTGTAAGAAATTACTACACACAACTATATGCCAAGGAATTTGACAGCCTGGGTGAAATAGACAAATAACTGGAAACATATAATCTTCCAAAACTGAATCAAGAAGAAGCAGAAAGCTTGAACAGACTGATAACAGGTGAAATTGAAGCAGTAATAAAAAAATTCCCAGCACACAGAAAGCCCTGGACTGCATGGTTTCACATGAAAATTTTACGAAACATTTAAGGAAGGGCTAACTCCTATCCTTCTCAAACTATTCCAAAAAATCCAGGAAGAAGGAAGACTCTCAAACTATTTTTAAGAGGCCACCATCATCCTAATCCTAAAACCAGATAATGACACAACAAAGAAAGAAAACTACAGGCCAATATCGCTAATGAACATAAACACTAAAATTCTCAGCAAAATATTGACAAACCGGATCATGCAATACATTAAAAAGATCATACACCATGATCAAGTGGGATTCATCCCAGGGATACAAGGATGGCACAATATTTGCAAATCAGTAAATGTAATACATCACATAAACAAAAGGAAAGACAAATATCACGTGATCATATCAATAGATGCAGAAAAAGCATTTCATAAGGTACAGCACCCATTTATGATAAAACACTCAGCAAAGTGGGAGTAGACAGAGCATACCTCAACATAATGAAGGCCATATACAAGAAACCTATAGTCAATATCATACTCAAAGGGCAATAACTAAAAGCTTTTCCCCTAAAATCAAGACAAGGGTGTCTGCTTTCACCATTTTTATCCAATATAGTATTGGAAGTTCTAGCCACAGTGATCAGACAAGAAAAGAAAATAAAGGCACTCAAACTGGAAAGGAGGAAGTAAGACTGCCATTCTTTGCAGATGACATGTTAGTGTGCATAGAAAATTCTATTGTCTTCACCAAGGAAACTACTTGACCTAATTATTAAATTTGACAAAATAACAGGATGAAAAGCCCATATTCAGAAATCAAAGGTATTTTTGTACACAATGAAATATCAGAAACAGAAATTAAGAAAAAAAATCCCATTTACTATAGCAACAAGAAAAGTAAAGTACCTAGGAATAAACTTAATCAAGAGGGTAAAAGACACGTACTCAGAAAATTGCACAACACCGAAGAAAGAAATTAAGGAAGATACAAACAAATGGAAGCATATGCCATGTTCATGGATTGGAAGAATTAACATCATCAAAATGTCCATAGTACCCAAAGCAATTTATAGACTCAACAGAATTCTTATTAAAATACCAATGACATATTTCACAGATATAGAACATTTCAAAAATCTATATGGAATCATAAATGACCCTGAATGGTCTTAATAATTTTGAGAAAGAAGGACAAAGTGGGAAGAATCATGAAATCTGATATCAAACTCTATTGCAAGGCCACTGTGATCAAAATAATCTGGTACTGGCATAAGAACAGACATCTAGATCAATGGAATAGAATAGAGAGTCCAGAAATAAACCCATGTTTCTATGGTCAATTAATATTCAACAAAGGGGGAAGAAGAATAAAATCGGGTAAAAATAGCCCCTTCAACAAATGGTGTTGGGAGATCTGGACAGCAAAATGCAAAAAAATAAAACCAGACCACCAACTTACACTATACACAAAAATAATCTCAAGATGGATAAAAAACTTAAATATAAGTTTCAACACCATAGAAGTCCTAAAGGAGAACATAGTCAGGAAAATTTCAGATATTCCATGCAGCAATATTTTCACTGATATGTCCCCTAGAGTAAGGCATATAAAACAAAGAATGAACAAATGGGACTAAATCAAATTGAAAAGCTTCTGCACAACTAAAGAAAACATTAGCAAAATGAAAAGGGAACCAAACATATGTGAAAACATATTTGCCAATTATATCTCAGACAAGGGTTTGATCCCAAAAATATATAAAGAACCCACATGACTCCACACCAGATAGACAAATAATCCAATTAAAAAATGGGCAAAGGACCCAAACAGACACTTCTCCAAAGAGGACATAAAGAGGGCCCAGAGACATATTAAAAGATGTTCTGCATCACTAGCCATCAGAAAGATGCAAATTAAAACCACAATGAGATACCACTTCACGCTGATCAGAGGGCATCATAAACAAACCAACAAACAACAATGCTGGCGAAGTTGAGGAGAAAAGGGAACCCTATCTAGTACATTGTTGGTAGGAATGCAGACTGGTGCAGCCATTGTGGAAAACAGTATGGAATTTCCTCAGAAAACTAAAAGTGGAACTGCCTTATGACCCAGCAATTCCAGTGCTGGAATTATACCCTAAGGATCCTGAAACACCAATTCAAAAGAACCTATCCACCCATTGTTCATAGCAGCATTATTTACAATAGCCAAGTGCTGGAAGCAACCTAAGTGCCCCTCAGTAAAAGAATGGATAAAAAAAAATTGTGGTACATTTACACAATGGAATACTACACAGCAGAAAGAAAGAAGGAACTCTTACCCTTTGCAACAGCATCGATGAATCTGGAGAGCATTGTGCTAAGGGAAATAAGCCAGGTGGTCAAAGACAAATACCATATGATCTCACCTATAAGTGGAACCTAATCAACAAAACAAACAGGTGAGCAAAATAGAACCAGAGACTTGGAAATAAAGAACAAGCTGACAGTGACCAGAGGGTACTGGAGAGGGGGATAATGGTGGAAATAAAGGGGTCAAGTCAAGGAACATGTATAAAGAACGCATGGACAAGGACAACCAGGGTAAGGGGATTGAATGTGGAGAGGGATGGTAGGCAGGGCAGGGCAGAGCTATTGGGGAAAAATGAGGACAACTGTAATTGAACAATATTAAAAAAAAGTAAAAATAAATAAGTAAATAAACTGAGTAGCAGCAGGACAAAGACTGGTTTTATGACTCAATCCCATTTTTTTCTTTCTTCAAATATGAATGTACAAAAAGCAAACTAATTTGAGATTTTAAAATTCCTGTTGCCCAGTATGTGCTGGACGCTGACATCAACAATGTGGGATAGATATGTAGATATGTTATCCTGCTTTTCAGATGAGGAAACTGCCCATCAGAAAGTCAGGTGACTGAGCCAGCACGTGTGTCTGGTTGGAGCAAAGGCAGGTTGGAAAGCCTGAGGCTACAGACTCCAGGACCTTCCTATCCCCATTGGGGCTTGTAACATCATGACCTGACATCAATAAGTAAGCCAAAAATAAATCTCATCCCAAAGCAAAAAAAAAAAGGAAGATAAAAGAATTGTCACATGAAATTAATCATCATAGTGCTCTAATCCTTTACAATCCTGTCAAATATTTTGCTCCTATTTTCTCTAATATTTTCTTCTATAATTGTTATAATTTATCCTATTTTGAGCTTTGTGCATTTATTCACCTTTTGATTCCTATTCTTAAATCTTCTTGTTTTTTCAGAATATTTCACATATCAATTACATCTTCCCCCTGAATTAGTTGAAAAATAATATTTCTGTACTTTTCCCATTTCCTATAGTTGAAGCATAGCTGCGGAGGTCCAGCCTCCATGGGTCTCTGGATCCCCAAAGGATGGACAGTAGAGGCGAAAGACTCTCAGTGGGGTGTAGGAGGATGGCCAGTGCTCTGGGATCTGGCCGGGACAGCTAGCCCGCTGGGGCCAGACTGACACTCCGTGAGAATTTCTCTTTATTTTTATAAGGAGGAATTTTCAATCAGTGTGAGAAACAGATGCATATTACAGATCATCAAGACAGAAGAAAGCTAACATGTGAGTAATTTAGAAAAAATACAGAACATTTCTGATTTCACTTATGAGAACAAACGGTTGCTTTCAAAGTTAGATAGTTTGAGCCAGACAGTTTCTTAGTCAAAGACATACCTTATCTCTCTTGGTGGGGGTTGTGGCTCCTTGAGCTTACAAGTGTTAATTGTTCAGGAGGTGTTACTAGGGGCAACAACCTTCTTAGCATTTGGCAGCTAGCCTGCTAAAACTTATTCTTCTTTAACCCTTTCATGGGCAGCATCAGCCAGGGGAAGTCATTCTAGCAATATCATAAGAAATGATATTGCCAATTTTCAGTAGCAAAGTGCCAATATCTAAGAATCCTACTACCAATTATTCAACAAAAGCAAGCATGTAAAGGGAGATATATAGGAGAACTGCCAACAACACTTCTGCTGTGCAGATGCATCCCAGCCATCCTGGCTGTGCTGTGGATCGGCCGCAGGCCGGCTCCCAACACATAGCTATGTGGGGAATTTTGTATCAAGAATGCAGAAGTTAAGATCATAGTAAAAAAAAATTATAATGAATGAGCAGTCATTTTTTTATCTGACATTGCAAGTAAATGATTCATGGGATAAAACTTACACCACAGGTTACCAAACACTACTAATCAAGGGAAATACTCAGAAGTTTCTTTTGCATATAATTTCATTGTTTTCCCTATCTCAAGAGTTTAATTTGAGTAGATTGCATTGAATTAGGTATTTGGGAGCCTTTTTTAAAGATACAATATACAGAAAATAAAAGATATTCAATTCCAGTCTGAGTCTGAAGATCTGATAAACAAGATACACCAATGGTGTAGTTCTAGTATAAAGACTGACAGGCTTGAGACTCAGAAAAAGCCAGTTTACCAGTCTGAGTCTGAAAGTAGGAAGAAAACCAGTGTTGCAGTCTTAAGACCATCAGGGAAAACTCCTTACTCAGTGGAAAATCACCCTTTTAATTGTATTCAGGGCTTCCACTGATTGGATAAGGCACCCTGCATTAGAGAGGTAAATCTGCTTTACTCAGTCTATCAATTTAAATGTTAATCAAATTCAAAAACACCTTCATAGAAACACCCAGACTAACACTTGGCCAAATAGCTACATACCCTGTGGTCCAGTGAGGTTGACACATAAAATTAACTGTGACAATATCATAGTTCTGTTAAACTAAAAGAATATAATACGAAATGTATAAAATATCAATGTTAAAAAACAGCTTCCAATCCAAATGGGACATATAAAATAGGATATATATAGGAAGTATGTTTGTCCAGAAAGTATCCATCCATATAATATGAAAAATAGAGACATTTATTGAAGAAGTTACAAAATAAAAGTGTGACAGGTAACCTCGTGTTACTGAACCGCAGAAACACCTACTAGTCTGCAGAGAGTGGGACTCCGAGAGAGTAGCCCCCGCCCCCGGAGAGGAAGGAGCCGTGGCAGGCTCCAGCCCCCAGGAAGGCAGCAGCCCCCCCCAACCCCCCACCCCTCAGAGGGCCTTCCTGCCTGCAGAGGGGGTGAAGGACAGGCAATCTCTGTGTTTGTGACTCCGTGTTTGTAAGCTCCCATGTTTTGTCTCTGTGTAACCTTCACATTAAGCCCCTGTGCTTTGTTTTTACCAAATAAGATAGCTAGATTTAACTTCTGCATCAAGCTTCTGTAACCCTTGCTTGCCGCATAGGCCCATGTAGGCAGGAAGTCTTGCCACGTAGGCAGGGCATAAGTCTTGTCACGTAGGCAGGAAGTCCCAGGCTATTTAAACCCCGGAAGGTCTTTGTTCGGGGCTCGGAATTTGGAGTCCTTCTCCTCCGAGCCCACATGCCACGTGTAATAAAGAGTCGTGCTCCACCATCTCTCCCGCGTTGTTAGTTATGTTTCCGCAACAAAAGAAACATTGTACAGAGGACAATGACACCTCAGTCCCCTTCAAAGTAGGCACCTTGGGACCACACACAGTTCTCTCAATCATCTTCAATAGCCCCATCATATTTTCCTGAATCTCATGACTATCTGAAATCTCTTCCCTTTCAAAGGTGATTTTAGTTTTAAGAAAAACCAGAAGTCGCAGGGCACCAAATCTGGGCTATAAGTAGGCTGAGTCATCTGGGTGAATTGATGTTTTGCCAAAAACCTCTGTATGAGACATGATGTGTGAGAGGGTACATTGTCGTGATGAAGCTGCCAATCATTAGTTGCCTATTGCTGTGGCCTTCTGAATCATCCAAATAGTTTCCACAGAAGAATGTTCAAGCTTAATGCAAAATTTGATACAATTTCATTGCTCTACTCGCTCAGCCATTTTGAATGCAATGGCCACACAGCACATACGCTCACTCAACAGAGTCTACCACCCTCACTGACTAGTACAGTGAAGCCATTATTGCCCACACATGCACATTCCAGTCCACTCTCCTTGGCTGCCAAGTTACATCGATGGACTTTTTCTGGACAGACTATATATATATTTATTTTTTATAAACCACAAAACCCTACCTCTCAAAAAATGTTGAGCCATACATACCACTGAAAATTGTGGTACAGTGCTTTGAGTATTTATAGATTGGTAGTGGCATTATACAAAGCTCTGTGAGAGCAATGACAATAATTAATGTCTCTTCATTACCTATATATT